>VMBQ01001262.1:269156-363527 GCA_007657795.1 Dreissena rostriformis
GTGTGTGTGTGTGTGTGTGTGTGTGTGTGTGTGTGTGTGTGTGTGTGTGTGTGTGTGTGTGTGTGTGTGTGTGTGTGTGTGTGTGTGTGTGTGTGTGTGTGTGTGTGTGTGTGTGTGTGTGTGTGTGTGTGTGTGTGTGTGTGTGTGTGTGTGTGTGTGTGTGTGTGTGTGTGTGTGTGTGTGTGTGTGTGTGTGTGTGTGTGTGTGTGTGTGTGTGTGTGTGTGTGTGTGTGTGTGTGTGTGTGTGTGTGTGTGTGTGTGTGTGTGTGTGTGTGTGTGTGTGTGTGTGTGTGTGTGTGTGTGTGTGTGTGTGTGTGTGTGTGTGTGTGTGTGTGTGTGTGTGTGTGTGTGTGTGTGTGTGTGTGTGTGTGTGTGTGTGTNCACTAGTTATATAACTATGCAAATTAGCCGAATCCCTTAAAAGATATTCATACGCGCTGTCAAAGACCAGGCATTTACAACCGCAACTTGCTTACCCACAATGCACTTTTTTTTTACTGCGGAGTGCAGCTTATAGTTACACAACCATATAGGCTTATTCGTCCAGAACTACTTCTCATGCTCAGGTACACACAATGACCGCATTGCTGCTTCGTTATAGATATCGACCTTTCCTCTATATGGCACGGAGGGGAATACATGTGTGTTTTAAAGCATTTTGTTGGTCATGTTATAAATAGAATCTTGCATTAGTGGTCATTTTGTATTGAATTTATTAAACTCGTCATCTAAATGAAGATAAAAACCCGGCAAGCCTCGTTTTTATCTTCATTTAGATGACTCGTTTAATAAATTCAATACAAAACGACCACTCATGCAAGATCCTATATGTATTATATAGGTTTCCATCTATTTTAGTTTTATATGTGTCCACCTATCATTGTTTATCATAGTTTTAAATGTCTTTGTTATAACTTGTTGAACCATGCATTTGTATTGTACAGCAGTTTTGAACGTGTGAATTCATGAAAAAAGTGCTATATAAATAAGGTAAATAATAATAATAATAATAATACACTCGAATGGTCGTATAGGTTATATTAATCACAGACATACACATACACAGTAATCTGTTTTTGATTCATATCAATTTTGAACACAATTTGTTTCAGCATACACGTTTTTTAATTCGTTTCAATTCAAAACTGTATACTCATTCAGTTTTCACGAAACACAACTGGATTGCCACACTTGGAATCAGGAAGAAATTGTGCTCGTTTGGCCTGCTGTCGTTATGGGCAATACTGGCTTGTATTTGAATATTTCCGTTTGAGTTCATGTTGGTTTGCACTGAATCGACTGATAGGTTTTAATTAAATATACAGAAAATTAAAACAGTAAACACGGAGTAAAGTTCTCATAACATTAATATATAAAGTGATTTTTGGAGATAATACTTTTTGAGATGGTGAGTAGTTTTTACTTATTGTGTATATCTGAATCAGTTTAATAACACGGTTTACTAAATCGAAAGTAGCTGTGTTTACCACACCTAAAGCGAGATGACAACAGAAAATCTAAAAAGGGAAACACATTATTAAGTGCGCACAACATAAATACATACATTGCATTTTGGATTTAAAAGCATTTAAGATGGTGAGCAATTGTTTTTAACTTAAATTGTGTATCTTATTCAGTTTAATAACACGTTTACTAAATCGAAAGTAGGTTTGTTAACCAAATTCTACCAATAGCCTGACGTAAACCACTCAATTGTTGAATGCCTATCGGCAGTTTACAATTTGACAGATAAACAGTTCATGTTATGTCGTAATTGCAATCAATGTTCGTAAATATGTGTTCATGGTCAAAATAAATAATGCTTAAGTATGTACTAATTCCTGAACTCGAAAAAAAATCAAGTGTATGGTGCAATAGAACTACCTTATGATATCCACATACAATTCGCAAACAAGAATAACTACTTTTTACGAATATATTACTGATATATATTTTTTGGTCAAAACTAGTTGTTTACTCAAACGCACACTAGTGCTAAAACAGCTTATTCAATGACTGCTGTGATAAGCGGTATTTGTTTAACTGGTGATTTGCGTATTTAAATAGTGTTTTTTTTCCACTAACAAAATGGACCTTATTAAATGTCGAGTTTTTGTTTTTATGACGTCCCGATTTACAAGTTTTTATTTTATTATTACATCATAAACTTAACTGTCTTTTGAATGCGATATTAAAAGACTTATTCACCGATTTTTGTAATTTAACAAAATATAATAAAAATAATTTACTAACAAAAGTGTTATATTCGAATAGTTTTAAATAATTATAATAACATGAAAAAAATGAAATCCAATAATGTGCCTGCCCTGTGGATCGAACCGGGGACCTCTAGAAGCAAAAGCCAACTCGTGACCACTACAACACACAGTCTTTGAATTATTAACGTAGTTATAACCATATCTTTCTTATACACGCCTTTGATAAACTTTCGATCAAAAGCGTAACAAACGCTTTATAATTTTAATAATTGCGTTTGATCATTATCGATTATCGGAAATATATATTGAACAGCTTTCTGAGTCAGGAGTTATGTTTTGCATGTTTGAAAATATAGCATACATTATTTGAAAAAATAGTCATATTCCAAACTGTGAACTTGTCACTGTAACATTGTAGTCCTTGTTCAATCGCTTTGATTTGTGGTACACTGTGAATGAAGCGACGAAAGGTGTCTTTATCATAGTGTACATCGATATTTTATGTGTTAAACATACAGGCGACTATGCTTTTAAATTTGTACAACGAACGTCATGATTGCAATTTTGATATCAATGTCGATATTACATTAAGGTATATACGATCCTAATAATACTAAGATGCAGATCATTGCATATTGACTGTTGCATTCCGATAACAGTAGTAACTACCTCAAAACAAAAGCTTTATGCGACAATCGTATTTCACAGTATGCGTTTTTCGACGCATACCCGTGCAGTAATTTGTGCTTGTCGATCCGCACCATCTAACAATTGGAGTGATTTTGCGTAATTTGAAAGTCGAAATAAAAGTAAAAAGTCCTCGCCGAATAATATACGTGTCAGGTTGAATTTCAGATAGCGTCATGCGCTCTAGTTGTAAAACATCCATACTAAATATATTTAATACATTTGTCTCAAACTTTAGATTTGACACATTAAAGGCAAAATGTTTTTTTTTCAGGCAATGGCGACCAACTGGCAGTATTCTAAATCCTTCGCTGACACGAACCTTAAGATGCTTGAGAACGAAACTCTCTGTGACGTCATATTAGCGGCGGGAAATGAACAAAAACAGATACAATGTCACAAATTCATTCTCGCCAGCCGAAGTCCAGTTTTTCATGCCATGTTTTGTGGCACACTAGCTGAATCCAAAGAAGTCATTTACGTTCCAGATATAGAGCCATCTACCCTTAATGATCTATTAAGGTAGGTATAAGAAGACTTGTATTGTTATACCATTCTAGCCAGATGAAACATTTATTAAGTTATAGCGTTAATAGTGTTAATTGTTAACTTCCACAGCTATGTGTTTCTAGTTCGGAATAGTGGGGTGGTTAAGCCAAACGCCTTTTATTCCTGCCAACTGCATTTATTTAGCACTCGTGTTCATCTTAGCAAATATATTATATTAAATACAATAACACTCGTCACACTGTAGATTGTAATGGAAAATGTATCGAATTGGTGGTCAAAACATTTGGTCACAAGAGTGATTGTTCTATTTATATAATTCCGCCTATTGATTAATTATCCATGTTATTTATCAGATACCTGTACAGCGACAAGGTCGAAATAAACGCAGACACAGTTCTTAGTCTGTTATACACTGCGAAGAAATATGATGTTCCTGGGCTGGAATCCCAATGCAAGTCTTTCCTGAGAAACAAGCTTGATGTCGAGAATGTTTGCACAGTTCTGGATCAGGCAATAGTGTTTGACGATGCAGAGATTAAAACTATAATTTTGAAATTTATTATGGAAAAGAGCGAGAGAGTTTTGAAATCTGATGCATTTACTCGAATGTCTAAGACGGGATTACAAGAAGTGCTTAACCTAGACATGGTCAATGCCAGTGAGTGTGAATTGTACGTTGGATGTAAATGGTGGGCGGCTCAAAGATGTAGAGACGCTGGGAAACAGGAAACAGATGAATATATAAGGCACGAGTTGGGAGATGAGCTCATTCGTCTGATTAGGTTCCCGACCATGACGTTGGAAGAGTTCACTGATGTTGTAGCTTCTGGAAACGTACTCAGCAAAGATGAATTGCTCAGCGTTTATCGCAGTATTGTCAAAAAGGAAAATGTCTTACAATTTAATAACAAACCCCGCCAAGCTGTAACGGCGGTTACAATATGTGTGTTTGTTAGTTTGGAAAATGTTAATAGCGATCGGGGAAAAATCAGGGCACAAGATAACCTCAGTTTTACAGTGTCTAAAGACTGTCAACTGAGTGCACTGGATTTGTTTTTGCCAACCGCTGAAGGTTCTGTGACTGGCGTACTGGAGCTGATTGAGGGTACTACAGTTATTCACACTCAGAATGTTTACACAGGTCTCAATGAAGGTGTTGAGCATTTGCTCTTTCAATTAGATAAACGTCTTTATCTTAAATCCATGAACGATTATGCCGTACGACACCGACTACAAACGCGCTCGTTTTCAAGTTCAACCAAAAGTTCAACCAAAAGTTCAACCAAAAGTTCAACCCAAAGTTCAACCAATGTGTCGATGGAATGTGTGACTATGACGCCCAGTGACTTAAAAGTTGGATTCAACGTTCCTACGCGACAGTTTTATGGCATCGAATTTGTGATCAATACAAAGAAATAAAAATCACATCATAGCATCGAATATTTGAGAAAATATCTCACAACATTGTGTTATTTTATTGATAAAAAAAGATGTTCTTTGTAAATGGACTCAATTTACAATCGTGCCACAAAATCTTTGATTGATTAAGATGTTAGATGTTGTTTATTGTTAAAGAAATTGTGCACGTATAGTAATATTATGATTACTAATTATAATACTATGTACCGCTTATTTTGTATTAGAAGTAATGATACTTCTCCAAAGTATGAACACAGTGTAAAAAAGATGAATTGATTGTAGAGACCTAACCGATTATTTGTGTTGTTGGCGGTGATGTTCATTAAGATAATATTATATGTGTTAAACAATGTAATGCGTTTTGTGTTAGAAAATAAATTAAAGTTGTCAATATATCTATTAATGGTATTAACTGGGTACATACATAATTCTCAGTTGCTTTTTTGACGTGTATATGTAAGGTTTATCTTTGGATACATGTTGATTATTTGGATCTCTTTAATCTGTTCTAAAATAGGAATGTCATTCACAACAATCTGTTTTTGATAAAATAACGTATTGTATTCTCCCAGTGATATCACTGGATTTTCATTATTCTTTTATTGTACATGTATTTAATAGCATATCACGTTTTTTAGCTAACGACAAGACGGTTTTAGCTGTGCGAGCGACCCTTATGGTGTCTGAAAATTCCATTTATCGGAAAAGCTTATCGAATTAAATGTATTTTACTGTGCGTGTATTCATCAATGATACTATACTACTTAGCAATATTGATTGGGTTAACCCTTTGCATGCTGGGAAATTTGTCGTTTGCTAAATTGTCGTCTGCTAAATTTCTAAAATCAACATTTTCTTCACTTTTTTTCAAAGACCACTATCAGAATAGCAAACAGTTTGGATCCTGATGAGACGCCACGTTCTGTGGCGTCTCATCTGGATCCAAACTGTTTGCAAAGGCCTTCAAAATCCGGTTCCAGCGCTCAAAGGGTTAACCGATATCAGTTTGCCTGCGCATCTTTTTGGATTGAAATAAATATGATTTTATGGCGAATTAATAAGTCTCGTCTGTTTTAATATCAGGACATGGTTTGATTTTAATACCCCACGGAGTGAGATAAATTGCTCCTGTCCATACGACCATGTTAACGTTGGTAATTACGTACGTCCCTAACCTTGTGTTTTAATTTACTGCAGGGCGGATATCGTTCAAACTTCGACAGCTGATGGCGTTAATGTGTAAATGAAATTAATAGTGAATTTCGACTGCGACGACTTTTGGCTAGATTATGGCCCTTTGTCTTTTTGTTCGCTGTCAAAAATATAGTAGATTTGTCCGTGTTCAAACATGTATTGTGGGGTATCCATGTCTGTGACACATTTTTAGTACTTGTGTGCTTCTATATTCTCGACTTTTTTTTACTGCAATCAAAAGGAAGATCTCCGCTGACTTCTTGGGACCAAACTAGACATAACATGCGACAAAGGTTGAAGGATTCAATGAACAGTTCACCATAAGTTACTGTTTCGATGAAAGTTCAAAATGGAGACAATGAAATATTACAATATTGTATTATACGTTTGTTATGGATAGTTTTTGTCATATGTAATTTTTGATGAACAACAGTACATATTTTATATACGACATATCGAGTATCGCTCAACGAAATAATAGATACAACCACTCGAAAGAATCGAGCTTTCCTGCATCAAGTGCATAGAAGTTGCTTTTTATGTGTGCTATAATTTAGCTTATGTCAACCAGTCCAATGCCTAATACATATGAACAGTTAAAGCCACACACCTTGAAATGAAATACATGTTAATCAATACTTATAGATGCAATTTGAAAGTGTACAAAATTGTCATTAAATCTTTAGCCTAGTTAGCAAGTAATTTATTAATTTTTTCTAACGGTACCGCTTTTAAAACCGAAAGTAGGATGTCTATACGTATACGTCCATTTCGACAAACGCGATTATTTTTAAGTTTAAAAGCGCAAAAAAGACGGATTTCTACCTTGTTACCACCAGATATATTCTAATTGGCATAGATTAAATTAAATCTATAGCCTAGAAAGCAAGTAATTTATTATTTTTCAAACGGTACCGCTTTTAAACACGAAAGTAGGATTTCTTTACGAATACGTCCATTTCGACACAAAAAAGGGATTATTTTTAAGTCTTAAAGCTAAAAATAGACGGATTTCTACCTTGTAACCACAAGATATATTCTAATTTGCATAGATAAAATTAATTATATAGCCTAGTTAGCAAGTAATTTATTATTTTTCAAACGGTACCGCTTTTAAAACCGGAAGTAGGTTTTCTAGACGTATACGTCCATTTCGACAAACGCGATTATTTTTAAGTTTTAAAGCGCAAAAAAGGAGGATTTCTAACTTGTAACCACCAGATATATTCTAATTGGCATAGATAAAATATGTTTCTTATTAATACTTAAATGTACTATGCCAAATAAGGTGTGTGGCTTTAACAACACAGTGAAACAACGCTTTTCACAGAGTAAAATGTGGTTTTAAAATGTCAAACGATAGTTCTATTGTCTTTGCAATCTAATTCTTCACTTACATAGAATGACCTATTTCTTGCACCGTGTTCCAAACATCTGAATTGCACACCAGTTAGTCTTAATGTACGTTTCAATAAAACGCCCCCTTAGTGCAGGAAGGCTTTAATTAAGTTTTTTAAGAGAAACAAGTTTAAATGTTTTATCAAGCTCATTTTACAACTACTTATTTGAATCTTTATGTAAATTTTGCTTAAATATATTTGAGCTCTGAAATCAGTGAGTCATGGATATCTACATTAATTATGGTTTATTTTATTATCGTTGTCTGATAGCACTTTTAAGCACTTTTGGCAATATCTTTATTTTAGTGGAAGAAGGTACAGTGTGACAAATGGAAACATTTCACTCTCGCGATCGTTCACCAAAATACCAATTCTTCAGTGGACAATGCTTCCATTTGACGTATGGGTTCCTTGTTACGCCTATCATTTTTCAACCTATAATCAATATAAACTATGAAAAAGTACCATATGACATCTCTTTACCCTCACTTATTCCCTAGTTTGATCAATGCAAAAAGGAACTATATGTTATTTGCAAACTTTTTTACACTCATTCTTACTGACAGTTCAATGTGTCAATGGTCAATTGTGTTGATTTTTTGTTTTCGTAGCCACATCACGATCAGCGTTATAATATGTGCCATTTTACAATACGACACTTTTCGCTCATAGAACAACTAAAGTATCAGTTAAGCTATTGGTATTTGTAACATATTATTATCATGCATAACAATGTGAATATTAAATAAATACATATGTTACTATAATTTAATAGTATTGATGTGTATAACGGTATGAACTACTAAATTAACAGTATGTCCATTGTTGCATATTATCATTGTGTGTAACATTGTGAATATTGATATGTACATGTATAACATGAACGTCGAACAGGCAGTATAGCAACTATTTTATGTTCATGATTTGTATAACGATACAAGCATTTTTATGCAAGTTTTGTGAAAATTACATCAGTTCTGCATGTGTATTACTTCGTTGTGTTATCACTGTACGTATACTATGTACAAAGTGAAATCTGTCAAATTATGGAATAATTAACAACTGGTCACACACTCAGTATATAATTTCATTTATTATATCTGGTAAATGCAATTAACAATAGTTTATGTTTGTATTATTGGCCTTACATTACAAATATACGAATTGTCAATGTCATGGTAAAGTTTCAAATGCTTTGCATTGTACATATTAGAAAAAAAACACAAAGGTTTTTCTGACATTTATGAATTATTCTTCTATGTACACGAAGTCCTATTTATACAACATACCTAGCTTGCAAGAAACTTTTACATGAATCAAAACCAGATAGAGTTCTCAGCGTATGCAGTGCATGAATTTTGTCTTCAATAATTTTAACATATTTGATTTTTAAGTACAATAAACTATTATGAAAACCACATGATAACTAATTTAGTAACTTCTAACAGATCCAAAATCGACATTTGTTAAAAACGGTGCTTGTTCTTTAATTTACTATAAAAGTTGCAATTTAAACTCTGTTTAGCCAAAACTTAACCATCACTTATATCATTATTGCTCTTTAATAACAAAAGAAGCTAGCCAAGTCTTGTTGTAAACACCTTATCAGCAAGACAGATCGATTATGTAAGGCTTTCATGCCACTGCGTATGACAACGATTGCTAATTGATACCAATTTGATGTTGTGTTACTGTTATGTAGCTTCTGAAAAAAAGCTGACTGCTTTTGTGTTTAATTTCTTAACGTCATCGATATATCGTGTTTTATACAAACCCCGCTTTCGATAAGCACGTTCAAAGTAACTTACGAATTTATTTAATTAAATACAGACAAATGTTCTTATACCATTCATGCAAATTTACTTTCACCCTTACCCTTTTTTTAGAAAGTAGTTGATAAATTCAGGGTTGTCAATAAGATTTATTAAAGGGGGTCAAATTTTATTTGAAGGGGGCATACTAGGGGTCCGGACTCATCCACCTCTGAAAAACTTTGAAAATAAGGACGCATTCTGAAGTTTTTTATGGCTACTTTAGACAGTATTCAGTCGGCATTTTTGTTAAATGCTGTACAATATTTGACAAAGCATTATTTTGAAATAAGCATGACGGTTGACGCATATGTATTTTTTTAACACATTTATTGCATTATGAGAAGAATGTTATGTAAGTTAGTCTCAGGTTTGTAATAAGCATGCATTACGGACTGAAATAAAATATTGCGTTTCGGTGTCCCACCCCTTTGTCAAATGTATTGACAATTTCTATGAAATGTTCTTTTTAAGTCCAACGCGTTTTGGCCAAATCTCTGTTGGCTCAATATCTCTGTCAAGTTTGATTATATACCAAATTCACCCTTGCCTTTTTGGAATTCTAACCCTTGAATTATTTACATGAGCCTTATTGACTGTTTCAGCTCTCAATTTCATATCATCTCCAAAATTCTAGACAAAATTTTAGGCTTAAACATCTTAATTACCAAATAACCACGGCAACTGCAGAATTAGGGCCCTTGATTTATCTGTAATCTGCTGTATTAACTTCGCTAATTATATTATTTATCATTAAGTACAACAGTTTTCATCTATCCAACTGAGTTGCACTTTACACCATCTTAAATAATAACTAACCGCTTATTGTTGCTCCAATTATTGCAACTTGAAGATCATTACTCTTGATTTAAAGCACACATTTTGAAGATTGCTATCAGAAACAAGAAAAATATGATATGGTTGTTTTCATCTGAGAGAAATATTCAATATTGTTAATTTGTTCAATTTCCTGTTAATTTCTTCTGATCGATGGAGTACACTATTTTTGCACAACAAATGGTGGTCAAACCTTTTACGTTGTTGTTGGAATGGAAAACAAATGTCCTTAAAATACTTATTCTGGCCATGTATTTAAGGACAGTCAAAAAGAATGTGTTGGATGATTGCAGCATGCCACTTTGAGCAGCCCATTATTTTTAATACAATATAACACTTTGCAATTCTTGATTTTTGTGGAACATTTAAAGGTGTAACTGATGTAATTAAATTGTTCTACTTTGTCAGTAAAGCAAGATGTTCTTGAACATGCACAACTAATTGCCACTTTGTTCAATAACTTAAGTGCATTAGTTCACTAACTCATGTACTTAAGTTCATGATTGGTTCATGAACTACAAGAAGTCTAATTAATAAACTAGTTCATGAACTTAAATTCATGAACTTCAAACAGAAACGTGGTACTTGTTGTGCATGAACTGTTCCATAACTGTTTTTGACTTATGTCATGAATAAGGTAATAAACCAGTAACACGTATGATATAAATATCTAATAATTAATAGTAATAGTAAAAGAAAAAAAACATCTGACCCCTGTCGCCTCAAATCACTTGTTTGAATATCCTAAAAACACAGTAAAATATGGTCCTGTAAATTTTCATGTTCAAACATGTTTCATAGGCTTCCCGGGTCATGTCATCCATTGTTTGATAATGATCTTCAGACTAGGACTAGAAAAATTGCTCTATTGCCAAAACAATTAATATGCAATTAATTTTATCTTTTTTTTTATAGCAAGTATGTATTGAAATGATGAAATGGCAAAACTGTATTAAAAATCTGAAATATTTGTACACAAAAACGTGTACTATTTTGGTAAATATCAAGCAACAGTAAGTAGGCCAATCTGGAACAGTGTAATGAAAACCTGAATACAAAAACTTACTGAGGATGATGTATATTTATGTCTGTGCTTTTTAATATATTATATAAATCATTTATTTTAAGTAACGTGAACTTTATGAATTGATTTCACCGATTTTACGCACAATTTTTTAATTCATTTCTCAAAAAGTAAATGAATGCCGTATGAACAAAGTTCAGGAACCAAAAGTTCATGAACATGTGGTAAAAAGCATGAGCTGCACAGTTCATGAACATTTTAGTAATATAACTACAGCTCATGAACAACATGTTCATGAACTGAAACAAGAAGTTCAAAAACCCTTTTCGGAGTTCATAAACTGTTCATAAACAATTTAAGAGTTAACTATAAATATAGTTCATGAACATATTAACCTTTTAAGCTGGGGAAGCATGCATGAAAAGATGAACTTCTCAGAGACTAGCCTAACAAAAAGTTGGTATTTTGTACACGTAAAAATGAGTTTGTTATGCACAGCTTTTATCACAAATAAATGTAAAACCAAATCTACGTAGATCTTAAAATTGAAGGATTTCAATAGTTAACGCCTTCCTTTTTGTTTTTTGTCTAAAATCTTTAATCTTCCAAGTAAGTATAATAGGTATATTTTTGCATTGAGAGCGGTAATTGACTAGAAACATTACCATTAGACACAAAACCTCTTTAAATCTCTGATAAATGTCAGAGAGAAAAAAAAAACTAATTTTAATTAATTAACTGATGGCTGCAGAAGGCGTTCACCTCGGAATCCAGACATTAAACAATTCATTTTCTTAGTTTATTTGTCTTACGGCTACTTACTTTGACAAAAATGCCTTTGAATTGTTTTCTTTATCTTCTCATTTCTCAAGATTTATTTAAGGAGGCAAAAGTTTAATTGAATGGGGCATACTAGGGGGTCCGGCAAAATGTGGAGAAAATTTGATGGTTTTAGGCTACTTAAGGCAGTATTCAGTCAGCATTTTTTAGTTACATGCTGGACAATACTTGACATAGAATTACTTGGTAATATACATGAAGATTGAAGCTTATGAATTTTTTTAACACATTTATTGCATAATGGAAAGAATTTAATGTTAGTTGTCTCGATTTGTGATAAGGATGTATTACAGACTGAAATAAATTACCGTGTTTTCGTGTCCCACCACAATGTCTAATGTATTGACAATTGTTTTTAAGTCCAACACTTTTTAGTCAAATCTCTGGTGGCACAATATCTTTGTCAAGATCGATTATATACCAAATTCACCATAGTCATTTTGTAATTCTAACCTTTAAATTATTCACAAAAAATGACTGTTCCAGATCTCAAATCCCTATCATCTCCAAAATGGCCGACAATATTTAGGTTAAAACATCTGAGCTAAAACTTTTTAATGACCAAATATCTACGGGACTGCAGAGTTATGGCCCTTATCTTTAATCTGCTTGATAACCTTCACGAAGTATGTTATGTATCTTTAAGTACATCAGTTTTTATCTATCCAACTGAGTTGCACTTTACACCATCTTAAATGCTAAGTAACCGCTTATTTGTGCTCCAATAATTGTACAGTGATGATCATTGTTCTTGATCTAAAGCACACTTCTTAAAGATTGCTATCTTATTGACACATCTGATATTGTTGTTTTCATCTGAGAGAAATATTCAATATTGTTTATTTGTTTAATTTCCTGTTAATATATTCTGAGCAATGGAATACAATATTTTTGTTCTTCAAATGGTAGTCAAACCTTTTACTTTGTTGTTTGCATTTCAAACAAAATTTAAAATTAATGTTTTTGCAATACTATTTATGGCCATGTTTTTAAGACAGACAAAAATAATGTGTTCGATGATTGCAGCTTGTCATTATGAGCCGCAGACTAATTTGTTATACAATTTTACATTTTAGAAGCATGTTCATGAATTGAAACAAGAAGTTCAAAAATCATTTTTGGAGTTCATTAACGGTTCATAAACCATTTTAGATTTAAATATACAAATGGTTCATGAACAAATTATTTTTTCTAGCAGGGGAAGCATGCGATGAAAGGCTGTACTTCTCAGAGAGCGTAACAAAAAGTTGGCGACATGTTAGTGTATAAATAATTTTGTTATGCACAGCTTTTATCACAAATAAATTTTAACATTTTGTCCAAGTAGATAATGTTTTAACGGATATTTTCTATTATATGTCTTTTATTGTGCAAATACCAGCATATATAAGTGAATACATGTGAATTGGAAATGTGATATGTTCTTCTGATTGATTTATTAACTGTATAAATATGCATTAACCGTTTGATACATTAAGATGATATACACTACATAGCAAATAATAATGCGGTGGAGATTTAAGGAAATACCAATTTTAATGCACAATGACAAAAACACAATTTAACCGTTGATTTCAGTTTAATTATTTAGAAATGAAAATGTTGAAACTTTATTTTCAAAAACAGAATACGCCGAATATGTTTTTCAAAAGATATGTCTTTAAAAAGTATCCTTTGATGGGTTCCTCATTTCCTTAATCTGTCATTTTGTGATGCTTATTCTGACTGTAACGTTGAAAAGAAAAGAGGAGCTCTTTAATGACTTGTCACTTATGATTTATTAAACTCATGTCTGAATGGTGAAAGGTTAAGGTCATGTCTAAAGACGCACATGGTCAAAAGTAGCGTTTAGCTTGTTAGTGTTATGTTCAAATACGCAAAAGTGATCAATTGAGCCTAGTTCTGGGAAAACTGGGCTTAATTTATGTGTTTAAAGTGTTGTCCCAGATTAGCCTGTACAGTTTTCACAATTTATTATGGGAAGATATTTTCCAGCTTAACTGGATTTTCGTTTAGAAAAGACTTCCTTTAAATGAAAAATTCCATAAAAGCGGACAGAGTCGTCAATGCGGACTGCACAGGCTAATCTGGGACTACACTTTACAAACATGAATTAAGCCCAGTTTTTCCAGAACGAAAGGTGCATCAAGTGGCTTACTAATTGCCTTTGAATAACTGACAAATCCATGCAATCAAAAGTAAAAAATAAAACATTGTTTAGTGAAACATTTCAGTTATGAAACTCAGTAGGTATTGAAGATTGTTTTGTTTTTATTGATCAGGTAGTCATCAGACACAATTTACAATGAAGCTTTCAATGGTATTGTTTACTGAAAACAGAACAGGTTTATAAGTAGATGCATATAGTAAAACGTTGTATTCAAATTATCTGAAAACGTATTAACATTCACGTTGAGTCCATAATTTTTTAGGAAATCACTTGAGAATGTGTGCTTAGCATAATTCGTCTGACACAACTAAAGTGCATACAAACCTATTGGCAGCAATAATTTATTTGAGGAGGATGATTTCTTTACAACTTCTCTTATTGCAGTTTGGATGTTGCGGTTAAATATGGGGACAGTGTAATGTGTGATAATGGAATTTATCACATGCCATACCTTGTTTTCAATGTAATACAGACATTACGTATTTTTTTATATTACACATGTGTAATACAACATTTTTAAGCGTTTTAATTTGCTACAGAATCAATAACTAACCAATCGCATGGCTCCTTTTTGGTGAAATAACGTCGTCTACATGAAATGACGTCACGATAGTTTACAACTTTTAGATCTATCAGCATTGGTTTGGTCAATTAAGATATATTTTATTTATTAATAAAAGCATGTAATAAAAAAGATCTGACACTCGTTGTCATATCATACCATATTTTATTAAACTCGTCCAGGAAATTCGTTAGTAAGCTCGCCAAAAGCTCGCTTACTAACAAAATTCCTGAACTCGTTTAATAAAATATGGTATGATATGACAACTCATGACAGATCCTATATTTGTCAGATAAAATAATTGAAATGAAGCACTGAACATGTAACTCTTTTTTGTTCAGTTGTTGATTCTCACACTTTCTTCTTTATTGATTGATGTTCTTATTTTTGAAGATCACGGTGGTTATCACTTCCCAATGAATCTGTTTAAAACATCAGGAAAAATGTAATGGGTGACTGTGATAAAACATGAAAGGCCATCAAAATCATTGAACTACAATTTAACCATGAATGACATTTTGCCTGGGATTCTTTTTTAAATTCCAAAATTTAAATCCATTTGATTAAATTGGCCTGCGTATCCTGTTAGAAAATTAGAAAATGTGAGCTACAAGCAGCAACTTGTTCACTTCCTTAACAGACAAAAATAAGGATTTAACCTTAATAAGAGATGTAACCAACGAAGATTAACCAAAAGAGATAAGGTTGTATTATGATTACTAAAGACAAACATTGATTAGAGGGCATTCAAAATACCATGAACATAGAATAAACTTCAAAGAAATTCCACAAGCATAGAACAATTCAAAAGAAACACCACGAACATAAAAAGAACCCCAATTAAACACCATGAATATGGAAGGAACGCCAAAGAAAATAATTTATTTTAGAAGAAACCACAAGAATGAACCCCAAGGAAATGCATTCAACATACGATAAACCCGACAGACAGACAATTGTAAAGAAGAAGTTATCCCACAGAAATACCTTGATCCTAGAAGAATACCCTGAAGAAAAAAATATTTTTTAAATGAACACTAAAGAAATGCCGTTTATGGTAAAGGAAATCCTAAGAAAATACATGATTGTAGAAAAAAACCTTGATCATTCGAGGAATCTGAAAGAAATGCAATGACTTTAAAAGGAATCTCAAAGCCAAAATATGAACACGAAAATCCGAAGAAATGCCATGATTATTTGAAGAAACCTCTTGATTATTAAAGGAACCGCAAAGAAAGCCTTCAGTGTAGAAGGCACTCCCACGACAATGCTCCCAACACACGCCCAAGAGAATATGTATTTTGGGAAGTGCTAATTTTATCCAAGATGACACACTTTTTTCACGTTTCTTATATGATTTGAACTAGATTATATTATTGCAAAGGTTATAACAAAAAGTGCCGTTTCTGTCCATTATATATTTCAAAGTATTCTAAACGTGAGTGTCCAACAGTAATGTCCAATAATTCCACTAAACGTTTGTCTTAAATTGCGTAAGAACCCAACAGTTATTATTTTCTATGCAACATGTCAAAACCAACAGAGACAATGCGACATGATCCAATGTTTCATTGTTCATTTTCGTTTTGCTGTGATGTTGGTTTCATGTTGATTGTTGCATATCAACCTTAAATAGCAACAAACTACATGCACATGGACATGGAACTAACTGGATTCCATGTTTCAGATTTCTTGTTTAAGCTACTTTCTTAGAAAACTGTGATTATGCAATTTCAAGAATAAACCTGTTACATTATGTCATCTTTGTGTCAAAGTCATTTGAATGCGTCATTAAAAAGTGGGAATTGTCTTGGATGTTCTTGTCAAAAGTATTAAACAAATGAACATGCTTGTATAGTTTATGGTTTTCTTAGGATTCTAGATGTTTAAAATTAGAGAATACATTTGAAACTTTAGTACACAGATCTTTAATTTATGTTAGATGAAACAGCTTCTGCGATTTTCATTATGCCATTCTATTATTGGTTTTTGATAAAGCAGCTTATCATTTGTAAATAATAAACATCCCTTTATATATATCAACAAAAAGATGTTCTTATATCCTTATGTTTTTGTGCATTTCATAACATATTACATTGCAATACTTATATCGTTATGTTGTGTGAATTTAATAACAAGTAAAATTGCAATACGTATGTCCTTATTTTGTGAATTTTATAACATATCAAATTACAATACTTATGTCCTTATTTTGTGCATTTCATGACAAATTATATTACAATACTAATGTCCTATGTCAATATTTAACTGGTATGCACAGCGAATAAACTAAATCAATGATATACAAAAGCATGGAGAAAGAAAACAGTTTGTCCAAGAGATCAATGTAGGTTTCATCCATCTTGATTGTCTTGCATTGATGTTGATCCACAGAGGCCAGGACTTGACATGTTCTTGATTGTTATCCAATAAGTTCTGTGCCTGCCCGCCAACCAGCGTCATTGCTGACAACCTTTGTTCACTGCAGTCGGCAAATTGTATGTTTTTTGTTGGGGAGTGGTGACAAAACAATAGTAATAATTGTTCTGTGGATCAAACACTTGGGCCAAAAGCAAACACTTTTGCCAAAATTAAATTCAAGTATTATTTGTAATGCTTATATGTCAGATTTGGACAAATACTTGGTGAATACATCATATAAATATACGATCTGTATCAATTCTTTTACGAATTTGACTGTTTTTATTTTTTACACTCAAAGCCTTATCAGGAAAGGCGATTCTAAAAGATTTTAGATGCCTAGAGAAGTAATTGGTCTCACAAGTTTCTTTTAAATGTGTCCACTGAGTATTGAGACAATCCGCTGATTTATTTCTTTAATACATACTTTTATAGCCCTAATGCTTTTTAGATTCCAGAACCTCTTGACCAGCATTGTTTAAAAACAACAACATTTGAATAGAAGAATTGAAGTGTATATTCTTGTTGATTTTATCGACATGAATGTTTTAAAGCACTTTATTTCAATTATTAGAAATTGACATATTTTGAAATGGAACATTGCTTTAAGGCAAGATGCATCAACACACTTAATAATTGTTTTCTATGTGTATATTGCCTTATGGCAGCAGCAATAAATAGATGGATAGATTTATTTCGGTATATAAAATACATATGGCATGAACAAGTTGCACTCAACTTTCATCTTAATATATTGTCTCGCCAAGTCGCTCTGTACTGTCAGTATAGAAACGATTCTTTGTTTCGGTCTAGTCAATAGTCTGTAATAATAAATTCCCATGAAACCATAAATTTACTAACCAGGCAACAGATCCTTGCCAGGAGGATATTAAACGTAAAATGAAAGTTTTATTCAATAAACAAGGCTGATTCCTTGTCGACGTCACTTGTAATGTCAAAGTAACTATCAATTTATAGTTGAGGCGAGAATCATATAAGAATAAAAATGGAAAGATTGTTACATCAACAGCAATTTATTTACTGATTTCTAGTTATTAAAATTAATGTATGTATCTCTAGGAAAATATTTATGTTATTCCAAAGCTTTTGTTGAATTTCTAAGAAAATATTTATGTTATTTCAATGCTGTTGTTGATTTTCTATGAAAATATTTATTCTATTCCAATACATCTATTGAATGTTTAGGTAAATATGTTATCCCATTGCTTTTATTGTCCTTCCTTTGTCTACACAGTGTTTTTGTCTGTCAGTGCATTTAGCTCCTACATTATCAATCTGTCTACAGTAAGAATATTTGAAGATTTTGAGATTAGATGCATATAAAGAAAAACAGGGAGTGTAATAGAATGGTTCTGCTTGAATTAAACTTACTCAAAATACTATTAGAACACACTAATATGTGATGTTGAAATAAGCCATCAATCTTTAAATAAACTGTGTTTTTTTAACAATGATTGATATACAGTTTTATTTGTTGTATTTATAAATTTTGACAAAATTTAAGTAAAATAGACTTTTGCATATATAATTTAATCATATAAAGTGGTTTTACTACAAAACTGGATTTTTAATTTTGTTTTAAAACAAATGCTAAAAAATTAGACTATACCCATGCAGCATAAACACAGTTTAAAAACACAGATAAAAACCACAATCACTGTAAATGAAAAAAGATGAATAAGTGTCCATTTAACAAAAGTATAGACAGAATGAGATAAAAGTACAGTCAGAACATAAAATAATCAGTTTTTATGAAAACAAATCACTAAAATGATGTCAATTCCAAGTTTGATGTCTTATTCTAAATTCTCATTCTACAATATTTGTATTTATATTGTGTGTTTGTTATACAATGTTAATATACAATTACATGATATGTGCAGACTGTGCTTGTCTTGAATAATCTTACACTATATAAGTGCTTGCTTTTTAACTAAACTATGAATTAACTTCATTTGGTTTGTAGTAAACTACTTTTGTTACATCAATATTTTATAAAATTAATGAATTGAAATGGAAGTTTATTTCTTATGAGATGATGTATATTTGTTTAGGCAACATGCAATACAAGTTCTTTCTTACCAAAATACTGGAAGACAAAATTCAAATTCAATATTTTTAAAAAAAAATAGTAATTTAATGTTAGCAATACATTTGTTATATCAATAGAAAAATATATTGGAACAGAGCTTTTAAATAAATACTTAAAAAAAATTTAAGTTAATCATATCGCGCTGTAGTTAGACTGTACTTGTCAAGTCCATTCCTGTTTCTATACTGTGCACGTTTTGTTCTTATCTGCAACATTATGCGGAATTTACTTCGAAAATTGGCATTACATAGGGGGTACAAGAAAGGATTTAGTGTTGAGTTCAAGTTTCCAATCCATGTCATGGCTAACAATAGCCTTTGGTCAATGCAGCCATCACAGAACGCCACGACAAGATAAAGAATGAAATAGGGCAGAAAACATAAAGTAAATGCGCCCATTATCACGCCTAGCTGTCGAGCTGCTTTGATCTCATTTCGGAGGGCGGAGCTTTGTTTCATATTTCTGATTTTGTTTTTTATATTTAGCACACTGTTTGATTGTGATTGTCGTCGAATGCGCTCGTCCCTGAACACAAAAGCGTTCCGTGGCCCAGTCGTCTTGCCAGCGGTGGTTACCATGGAATCAATGATGGTCTCTGAGTCTAGTATACGTTTTAATCCACTTGCGAGTGTGTAATTGGTTTTTCGCCTGTCCTCACTGCTCGATCATGAACTTATTGGGGTGCTTAGGGGGGACAGATCCCCCGAGGCATTGCTGGTGTTTCACACAAGGACAGCACTGGACTTGGCATGAATAGCCGATTTGTTTGAAAAATCTTCATAGTAATATCTCTCTATTTTCTCAGTTTCAGCATCAATGACATTTTCATCGTAGACGAACTCAATTTTACACGTTTTTTTTCCCAGACGCCTGGTTTTGTACACCTTTTCTCCATTCTTTATACGTTTGTTCCCTTTTGCATTCTTTGGCTTCTTCATTAATTTTCGTAAAAACAGATCCCTTCGCCCAGATTCTTTCATCGCAGTGTAGGAATGTGAATTTGATAGCTGGTTTGCTAGGGAGTGCTTAGATAAGCTTAGAACTAAGGGTTACTGTGAAATGTCATCATGTCTACTATGTGTGCTTTCAGAATATTGCATGTTGTCGCTGTAGTAAGATATCTCATCCATTGTGTTCATATGTGAAATCTGCATGTTACCTTCTTTAACGTTTCGCTGCCCTAATTCCATTTCAGATTGTTACGAATTTCTTGGAAAATTTTCCAATATAAACAAAACATGATTGCGAGAGGGAGATAAACACTGAAAAAAAGCTGTCACAACCTTGAATACACTTGTTTTGGCATACTCAGTATTACAAACATTCGATGGTACACTGCGTTCCCCACGGTAGAAAAAATGATGCCATCCAAGTATGGGATTAATCCACATGGAAGATAAGCACCAAACGCCAGTAATCATCAGGACGGCTCACTTCTTTGTCCTCTTCCGGAGGTACTTAAGCGGGGACCTGACCGACCAGTATCGGTCCAGACTCAGAATGAAAAGGTTCAAGATGGACGCCGTGCTGGCCGTGTAGTCGACTCCGATCCAGATCTGACTGACAGCTACGCCTAGCAGCCAGTTCTCGGTGAAGATGTAGANGGCAGAATGATTTAATAGCAACTGTTGATAGAACATAACTGTTAACTACTGTTAATGCATTTCTAAGAAGTGCCATGGTGAAGTTTTCTTGTGTAGCTATCTTACCTAAATTTTGCCCTTTTTCGGCGTAGCTGTCTAACCCAGCTTTTCACCTTCAATGACCTGTATAAATGGTCTATAACATGTTGGAATAATTTCCCGCCAGTAGACCCAAATGAATAAATCTGAATATTTCGTTGGCTGATTTGAGGGAAATCCCCCATAACACTGGGCAAATCACTGTGCCTTTGAACAGTGTATAAGATGTAACGCTGTAAAATGTTGGGAAACTACTCTCTGTAATTAAAACAACACAAATTTTGGCCAAGTTACAATTACGCATTCAATTTTATCTTGAATTTCAGGGTCAGTGCTCGGTAAGTAAATCGTCATGAGAAAACCGGATGGACTATCAATAAACGCCTTAAGTTAATAACACAGTTTTGCTTTCATGATGTAAAATAACACGAATTATAGGGAAAAAAATGAATAAAAACATATAGTTAACTGCCACTTATTTGCATTGCGAGAAAAAAAAAACTCACGAAATAATATAGTTTTACGACAAGAGGGAAATTGTTTAATTTTCGAATGTCTGCAAATTGTTTTCGAAGGCTACCACTATTTGCCAGTTTGATATTAGTAATACAGTCTGACTTTAAATTTCTATCGAAAGTATCGTGGTCAGATGTTTCATTTACAATACGCAATGATATTTTTAAAGACCTGCACCATGCACAAATGGGTCTTAGCACATATGCGCTCAGCATAGTAATGTAAGTGTGCGGACATCCTATCTTGAAATCGTCCCTGAATTCTAGAGACTAGGCTATTAACATTTGCAAGTCTGCTATTACTCACACAGTCTGACGATAGAGCAGTATTGTGGTTCGATTTGTTATGTACAACACGCAATAAGATATAATTGTATGATTTGAATGTGTGGAAAGAAAACTTCATGCTAAGTAAATACTAAAATACCATGTTTTTCAATTGTGATGAAGTACACAATACACCATGTGAGGACACATTTATCATTCATATAAAATGATCTGATGTAGTATCCCTTATATATGAACACAAAACTGTGCAGGTTGAATACATGTGTACATATATGTATTGGATATGTTTTATTTGTCTTATATTTTCC
The DNA here is from genome assembly GCA_007657795.1 of Dreissena rostriformis. Classification (NCBI taxonomy): domain Eukaryota; kingdom Metazoa; phylum Mollusca; class Bivalvia; order Myida; family Dreissenidae; genus Dreissena; species Dreissena rostriformis. The sequence goes on from VMBQ01001262.1 coordinate 291,157, forward strand.
ACAAGCAGCAAGTGCATATAAATTGTGATATGTGCCATACATTGATTTATTAACTGTATACACATGAATACATTTTTTTTTAATGTAAATATGCAACACAGTACATAACAAACATTGCATACGCGATGGATGAGCGACTAAAAACTGAAAAAAACAACAACAATAATTAAACCTTTGTTTTCAATTTGATTTTTTAGATTCCTAAATGTTCAACCTTTATTTTTAAAATCAGTATGTAATATCTTTTTTATTTAAGGAGTTTATTGTTTTATTTATACCAATTTATTCTCTTCTAGATTTTTTCAAATTACCCATTATGAAAAAGATTCTACATTTTTTTGAAGCTATTATCTAAGTATATTAAAATAATTAACAGATTTTTGTTTAAATCAGCTCGATTTTTATTACAATATTGGAGAGCGTGCTTTAATGCGATGTTGAAGCAGCATCAGTCTGTCTTCTGAATTCTCGGAAATTACTAACAGACTTTATTCTTTAAGTCCTATGATTAAGTAGAATTTACTCTATTAATTCCAGTCTAAGACATTTGCATTTGGGCTAATTAATTGTTGTTTTATTTTAGGATAATTTTACATATTAACAATTTTTGACTGAAATATTGTTACTGCATGAGTCATAGCGCCTAGTGATTTTAATAACTGATAAATAATGTGTGGCTTGTACCACTGGTTCATTATCCTTAGGTAGTTTGTGTCTTGGAGGTTTCAGAATTGTCATTAGGAGGTTTCTTACCTAAAATACATATTCCTTTATTATCCCCCGCAAAAGGCGGAGGGATATAGAATTGGCGTTGTCCGTCTGTCCGTCATTCCGTCCGTCTGTCACAAAATTTTGAAATTGGCGCACCTCTGGAAAATGTTGAAAATAAGGACGCATTTTGATGGTTTTTAAGACTACTTAAGGTAGTGTTCAGCCAGTATTTTTAAGTTTAATGCTGGACAATACTTGACAAAGCATTATTTGGTAATAAACATGACGGTTGAAGCTTATGAATTTCTTTAACATATTAATTGAATTATTGGAAGAATTTAATGTCTCAGGTTTGTGATAAGAATGCATTACAGACTGAAATAAATTATTGTGTTTTCGTGTCCCACCCCTATGTCAAATGTATTGACAATTCTTTTTAAGTNATAATTAATTTTAGCAAGATGATTTCTTTAGAACTCATTTAATTGCAGATTGGCTTTTGCAGATTAATTAGAGAACAGTAAAATGTGTGATAATAAAATGTTGCAGATAAAAGAATTGAGATGAAGCGCCGAAAATGTAACCCTTTTTTGTTCAGTTGTTGATTCTCACTCTTTCTTCTTTATTGATTGATGTTCTCATTTTTGAAGAACATGGTGGTTATCACTTCCCAATTGTTCTGTTAAAAATACCATGCATAATTTAATGGGTTACTTTGATAAAACATGAACGGCCATCAAAATCATTGAAATAGCATGGTACCGTGGTTGGCATTTCGCCTGGGATTATTAAAAAACAATTAAAAAAATCTAAATCAATATTATTAAATTGGCCTGCCGATCCTGTTAGGAAATTAAATGTGTGCCACAAGCAGCAAGTTGTTCACTACCTTATTCCTGACTATCCTGAAGGTGGAATGTAACCTTATATCTTTAAGGAGTGTACATAGTGTAACCAATGTCATTGAATTATCATGACCAATGAATACAAATATGGATCGTTGTCTGAGAACCTTAAAATAGTTACTTCAGGCAATATAAAATTTGCATATTTGTGCGCATTTGTTGTCGTCAACATGTTTGTAAAAATTGCTGCATTGTTGACATCATAGTCTTTATTGAAACAAGCTTTTTAAATTGACATGCATAAGTTTAATACATAAACAAAATGTTTTTTAATTATAATATTTCCCTTATTCATTGTATGTTATGGCAGTATGTGTTAATTAAACATAAGATTTTGCGCTTATAACCACGTACTTTTTTGTATCTGAAGTGATCAGCTACGTATATGTGCAAAAATATTATCATCATCATCATTGTTATCATCATCATCATCATCACCACCATCATCACCATCATCAATCATCATCATTATCATCATTGCGCACAGGACACACCCTCTCATATAAGTTTACAACTGTGCAAAGTTATTTAAAAATGGTTCCAACACATGCCCAAGTGAATATGTATTTTGGGAAGTGCTAATTTTATCAAAGATGACACACTTTTGTCCATGTTTTAGATATGATTTTAACTAGATTATATTATTGCAAGGGTTATAACAAAAGTACCCTTTCTGTCCATTCAATATTTCAAAGTATTTAAAAAATGAGTGTCCAACAGTCATGTCGAATTATTCCACTAAACTGATGTCTTAAATTGCGTAAGAACCGATCAATTATAGTGTGTGGAGCAAAATAGTTTGTGTCATTTTCTTAAAGTGATGCACTATATTCAATGCGACACAAAATACACCACGCGACATTGACCAACTACACTCAATTTTCTATGCAACATCTGTCAAAACCAACAAAGACAATGTGAGAATCAAATGTTTCACTGTTCATTGTCATTTTGCTGCGATTTAGGTGTTATGTTGATTGTTGCGTGTAAACCTTATTATTAGCAACAATAGACATGCACATGGACAACGAGGAAATAACTGGATTCCATGTTTCAGATTTCTTTTTTTTAACTATTTTCTTTGAAAACTGTGATTATGCAATTCCAAGAATTAAACAATGCAACAGTTCCCAATAAAAATCCTTTTGATCTGCAATTTTAAAAGTTTGTTGCTGAAATGTAAAACTGTTGTTAGTTATCTACAGCCTCTGTGCTCCTTTGGTCCGTTCAGAATGAAATAAAAGGCCGCCTTAATGGTAGAAATTAATGTTCTTGATGCGATTCCTTGGAAGGAAACATGTCATGCTTATACAATTATGTATACAATTAAGCTTGTCAGTAGTATTTCAGAGAAGCCATTTATCTTTATGGGGATCTTGTCCTGTAAATTAAATAAGCAATTACGTGCCCAAATCAATTTATGTTTGCCAGAAATGACAACATACAGATGCATCTGTCTAATTCTGTATACGACAGTATACAAAAAGAAACCTTAAGTAAACGCGCTGGTTACTTGAAAAAAAACTTGTGTGTAGACAGTATCGAGAACAAATGAAATGTGTGCAAGAATAATATCTCTTGAAATATCTCCTATTAAAAACAAAACTGAAGTCAGCCAGAAATAAGGCAATGAATGAAAGCCAAAATCTTAATGAAGAAAAAATTTAAAATCCCACCTCTTTACCTTGAAGTATTGCCATCGACCTAAAATTGTGATCTTGAGCTATATGGGGAAAACAGACAAGTTTAATTTATTTTATATAACACAGAAATCCCATTGTGTTTTATTTTATGATATACAATTAATAACCCGAATATATCTGGATTGTCTTTATTTCTATATTAAAACTAACACCATACATTTAATCAACCGTTGTATGTCAAAGTTATCATATGCCTAGGATAGGTATTGGCGTAAAGGCCGCAGTATGTGGCGCAAAACCCTGTGAGNACACACAAGACACACACATACACTATATACATGGTAGAGTAACCAAGGAGAATAAACAAGAGGTTAACTTTAAAATAAATAAATAATATAAGCAGGACAGCAAAAACAAGCAAGCAAGCAAAAAATGTGAGAACATATATAAGGCAAATGTCACATAGGTCTGCCATTCACTATCTGAATATTTAAGTGTTAATGTCTCTGTGTTACACTAGGTTTCAAGTGATTATCGTTCCCCTGTTTCTCGAGTGTTGTCACGCCGGTTTGGATGTGGTCACGACTTGGGAGCATCGACTTGGAAGATTCGAGTCTCCATGTACGCCCGTTATTTAATGTTGGCTGTATTGGCAGTTGCTGGCTATGTGCCCCGGCTCCTCGCTTGTTTACAGCAAACCCATGCGCTTCCATCTGGAATCCTAATGACTCGTATAACTGAAAGTACACAGGACAAAAGCAGTATCTACAGACTTAACATAATAGTATGTTGATAGTTTTCTTAAGATCTTCATGAGTTTTAGCTTGTCATGGAACTGCAATAGAAACGTGGGTACACTAACATGATTAATTAATTATCTATCGGGCGGGAATGGATGGGAAAAATCCGGATTGTCTTTATTTCTATATTAAAACTAACACTATACATCTAATCAACCATTGTATCTCAAAGTTATCATAAGCATTGGCGTAAAGGCCGCAGGATGTGGCGCAAAACCCTGTGAGCATTTGGTGTGTCTACTAATAATTTCCTATACATGATATTTACTAATTTGGACTTGCACGGAACGTAACCGCGTATGTATACCTTTGCCAGTGACCCACTGAGGTGCCAGTAACAACCAAACTTTACCAACAGGTTGTAGTGCCGGGAAGATCTAAACCACCTGACTCCTGCAAGTCTAGGTAACAAACCAACCAACCAACCGACCAACCAACCACACCTCGATCCGTGCAGTTAGCCAGCCAAAACTGATCGTGGAACATTGATATCCCGTTGTAATTTGCAAAAAACTGCAAACACATTCGCAAGTCCAGCTTAATATCTTGCCTGATTATAATTCGGTGGAAAGTTTTGGTCAAACTGCATTTCGCATTAATAAGCCGACGACAGAACGGCTACCTGCTGGTATAGCCCGACAACAAAAGTAAAGGGAACCGATGAGAGACTGTATATCGCGCAACCTTGCTTTTGCTTATGACAAAATCTTGTTGATCTTTTCCGTCAATTCATGTATCTTTGCCATTGGTATGCGGACTTGCATTTTTTGCGCTATCTAACTCTAAGCCTAAGAATGTTATAACCATCGTTGGACCTTCCGTTTTTTCAACTGCCACTGGGACGCCTAGTTCGACCATAACCTTGGAAAAGACGGTCATCAAATCACCGCACAGTGAGCGAGACTTATCACCGCCAAAGAAATCGTCAAGACAGTGAATTAGCAGTCCCGAGTTCACTCGGGAAACGACACAGTGTTCTAAAAAAGTACTAAAACGTTTGAAAGTAGCACAACTAATTGATGCACCGAAAGGTAATGTTTTATCAAAATAGTACGATCCGTTAAATTGGAACCCCAACAACTGAAAATCTTCAGGCTTGATTGGTATGATCTTGAAAGCATTTTTGATGTCCATTTTAAATAAGAAACAGTTTTTTCCCAAACGTTGTATTAACTCAACAGCTTTATCGAAACGTGTGTACTGGACCGATGTCATTGTTGGGTCTATATAGCCATTGACAGATTCTCCTTCTGGGTAAGACATGTGATGTATCATGCGGTATTCCCCCGGGTCCTTTTTGGAACTAGACCTATTGGCGATACTATGAATTCATTGAACGGTTGTGACGAGAAAGGGCCTGTAACTCGCCTCGCCAACAGTTCTTTCGATTTTTTTTTCAGAAATAACCTCCGGGTGTTCGAAAGCCGATTTTATTTTTTTTGCGTCAAGTGTTGTCGCGGCCCGTGATATTGAAGTGAAAATCCGTTTTTGAAACCATAAAAGAGAAACTGTTCCTCTGCATTATCATACCATCGTAGAAATGTTTGCAAAGCGTCTAATTTAATCGGCGAAGGAGCGATGTCTACAATGTTTACGTTTTGACAGTTACTGCGTGTATTGACTAAAATTGCCTCGGGTTTGTCCGAATTGACGCTGCCCGAACCTGTGGGAATTTGGGTTATTTTTGCAACGAAAGGGAGCATCAAACCTTGGTGTGTTTACGCGCTGGGCGTCACCCGATGCATCCGCTCCGCTCTGACAGTTTATTGCTGAATGGTTGCCCCGACAACGCGAGCAATTGTGAGGAAAACGGCAGTTTACCAGGCGGCAACTTCCCTGGTTAAAATAATTACACTTGTGCTGGTCGCGTAAGGGGCGTACACACGTTCCCGATATGCGTGCGTTTCCGGGATGTACAAGCATACAGCGCCACCAAAGGTCATTATTTATTTCCGACCAGGGTGAGTGGAGATGCCCTGACGGATCCTAAACTGCTCGTCATAGGTGCGCCAAGCCGACCCACCCTGGCGGTACGCGGCCACCCTTATGGTCCAAAAATATTTGAGTAATTCTTGTGTTTTTGGTCTGTTATGATCAAACGATAAATACACTGACATGAAGATAACGAATGCGTCTGACCATTTCTCAATCGAACCATTCATGTCTCTGCATTTTTTCTGCTGCGCCACCAGGCGGCCGTCCGCTGAAACTGAAAGTGTTGCCCCTTACAGATGACTTTGAAGCTCTACGGACCCTTTTAACAATAATGAAAAATTGACATATTCGCCACGCCCGATTTGTTGTTTCAACTGATCGGGGATATGAACCGCTACGTCATCCGAAACTGTCCGGATGATTGGCATGGCCGCGCTCGCTGTTGTGATGTTCAACACGGCGGGCATTGTTAGCTGGCTCGGTTGACGGGGTTCACTTGTAACCATACCGGTGCTTTAACTATTTGGCACGATGTCGGCCTCTCTAAGCAGTTGCTCGATATCGATTACATTATTACCGGTTTCCCCTTTGTTAAACCTGTTGCCGTCTGTGCTTACCGACCTCGGCCTCTTCTGCGTCCCTGCCTTTCGTTGCGCGCCTCTACCTCTCATGTTGACTTAGATTTAATGCGCTTTAATAGAAAAGCTTAACAAGTTTGTCTGGTCTGAATGTCGTCTCGACGGAAAAGGAATTAGAATTCCAGGAAATGTGACGAGTGCAAATTCGGAGAACCTCGGCGTTGGAAACCTCTTAGCGTCCCTTGATACGAGAAAGTAAACAACCTTACCCTTTATGTATCCAAAAATAAATGGAAATTATTCCTTAAAGATATGAATAATTTGTTTTATTCATATATTAAATGTTATTTAAATCGATTTTATACACTTTGTTGTACAAGAAAATTACAATAACTCCATAAAAAAGAAATAGTTATGGTTTTTACTCTGGACTTCCTCTCAAAGTCTTTAATCATGATATGAAGTTTCATTTGAATCCTTTTAATACTTTTTGAGTTATGATCTGCACTATTAAATAACATTATGTAAATTAGCTTTGAACAAGACAAATACCTTTGGCAATAACTTCAAAAACACTGAAAGGAGAGTTTTAGTTATTGCACTCGAAATACAAAACCTTTAAATATTGAAAAAGAGATTCATGGTACTTTTATTCTGAACTTCATTTAGAAGCCTTTTTTTTATCAATATATGATGTTTCATTTAAAAATAATTTAAATAATTTACAAGTTAGTCTTTGCATCAGAAAATTACTGTATGTTATTATGTTGTGCAGAACAAAATGAATGTAGAGCGCAATAATAATATAAACAATCTGGAAAGAAGTATGCATAGTTCACCCTGCAGTTATTCTGAATTTACTTTATAGATACCGGAAGTTATATATTAATCCCTCAATGCTTTTAAACTGATGCCATGTACATCAAAATTAACAAAGGGCACTAACCCTGTCAAAACTGAAGAGAGGGAGTTAATGGTCTTTGTACATTGCATTTTCTATTAAAGGCGAAGTTTGAAGACTTCTTTATTTGATTTCAATCCGGTGTACATTGTAAGATATCCAAATGTACTGGAAACTATGACGTACCATTAGGACCTAAAGTCACGAATTCTTCCTTAGGAAGAACTAATTATTCCTTAGGAAGATTTAAATCTTCCTTATGAAGATTTAAATCTTCCTAAGGAAGTATTAATTCTTCATAAGGAAGATTTAAATCTTCCTGAGGAATAATTAAATCTTCCTTAGGAAGATTTAAATCTTCCTAAGGAAGAATTCGTGACTTATGACCCTTTTAGCCGCGTCATCGAATTCTTCCTAAGGAAGATTTAATTGTTCCTACACATGTTATAACCAATCAGGGATCTGCTAAAAATAACAACCAATCAAAATACGCCTTACATTTTACTCTCGTTTTCAACATCCGACGAAAAAACAACCGCCATCTTTAAACATCGAAGTAACATGCAACGAAGTCACAGAAATGAATCTTGAAGAGTTTTTACGTAATTCGCAACGAGTGATGAGGGACGTCACGCGCTCTTTATCAACATCTCCATCAGTGGATACCCTGAATTCGTCGAGCATTCGTTTAGATGCTCTTTGTAGAAATATCACTAGGTAGGCAAAACGATGTTCAAACTTGTTAAACTTCGAAGTTATGTTCTTTAAAAAGTACATTTTATTTTTACGCCTTGTTTGTTTTTCAAATTTTCCAGGTACAGCGCAGCGAAACAGATATAACTTGATATCTATTCTATTAAACACACTCCAAACTTTGGCTTACAAGAAATATACATTTATTTGAAGTTGAGTTTTAATATTCGTACTTTAAGTTTAAGGCTAGAAAATATAAAATCAAATTAATTAGTAATTTATCGAGGAATTAATAGACGTTAGAAATGCGATTAAAGCTGATATAATATTTTTCAAGTCAAATATTCAATAATGCCTATAAGCATAACTGTTTTGTGACTCATAAACATTTACTCCTTTTAATATTTTTATGTCAAAACTCATATTATCTAATTGTGACATATTTTAGGTTAAGGGGTGTTGCGGCAGTTTATTTAACCGAGAATATATTTATGACAACACCGATGCTATTATCACAACCCAATAGTTTTGTTATCAGAATCATCACACATTTATGACCGAGTAGGTTCATAATAGGTACTCAGTGGTTCGATCCCAGGTGCGGTTAACTTTTTTTTTTATTTTTTTTTCTTTCTTTTATTTCACTCTTGTTTTTTTCCTGGAGCTCTTTAGTCCTGTTGTTTACATTAATCAATTTAAAGCATTTAATCACAAACTTCAAAACATGCCGAAATCTGTCAACAAGTCCCTGTTATGGATGATTAAGGTCGAGTTTGATACTGTATGGTCTTATGTTTGTGATTAAATATTGTATTAGTGTTGTGTTTTAGTAAGCCGTTGTGATCCCAATTAAGATTGTAAACAATCTATAATGTTTATGCATATCTCTAACAGTCTATGTACCGGTACTTGGGTTTCGCCTAATTGCTGTATTTTAGGAAATTTGACATAGACGGTAGGGATAGTTAAACAAAAAAATCTCTGTTAAAAGTGCGGTGACCCCCCTTTTTTATTTTTGTTTTATGATAACAATACGTAGATGAACATATTTGAGCAGTTTCGCAAAAAGTTATTAGATAGAACTTTTTTAAATTCCATTTTTGTGTTAAAATAGTAAAAAAATACGTTTTTTTGGGTGACATAAAAATTATAAAAATTAAAATTTCTTAAAATTTAACTTGTGTTCTCCATTTTTTGGTAGTTTGTGGTTTAATTAAATGGTATATGATATATATTAGCTTATATAATATCAATATGTTGCCAATTTCATAGGTTATTAATCATTTTTATGCAATTAGAGATTTTTCAGTTTTAATGAAAAAGTACATGTTATATAATGGTGAATAAAATCAAAACAAGGCCGGTGACCCTATGTTTTTATTTCATTTTTCATATAGTATTTGTATGTAGTACTTGAATATAAATTTTGAGCAAAAGTTATTAGATGGAAAAAAATCAGCAAAACTGCCGCAACACCCCTTAACAAGTTTTAAAAAAATGTTCAAAATGTGTATGTTTTCTGTAAAAAGTAAGTGTGTATGCATGATCTTGACAATTTTATTAACCTTGTCAACTTAAAAGTTCTCCCCCCCCCCTAAATTACAGTATTGTAATAATAAAACTAACACAACAGCAACTGACCAGACACTTTCTGCATTTTCAGAAGCGATACATTTCCAACGAAGATTTTATTTAAAAGAATTACCTGTCTTAATGAGTCGACCCACTCAATTTCTTCTTTTTGGTAACAATTTTTTACCCCCAACTTCTGAGCGGATAGACTTATGAGTGTGTGTTGTATATGTGTAAAGCATACAACAATATTGAACTTTGCAGGATGTCTGCCCAGTTTTCAGAGTGCAGCAGTCTTCTAAACGATGTCATTGAAATTCAAGATATTATTGGTTCCATGAAAATGTACTTGAAAATGAAATAAGATCTTTTTTAACTTTTATTCAAATATTTCATGTCTAACAATACACTTAATGGAAGGAAAATCACATGATTTTAAACTGTAATGAAAGGTTAGTGCATTGAAATAAACTGACAAGTTTGTCACTCATGGATGCACGAATATTCCCAGGGACCTAAAGCAGCAGAGCAACACCATGCCTGAATCTTTATTTAAAAAAATTATTAAATGTGCTATAAAAATTGTAGGGAAAGATGTAAAGTGAAACAGGACGGTGCTGAAGCCTGCTCCTTTTTGATTCGTTGTGACTGTCAAAAAGAAATGAATGTTTAACATTTCAATTCAATTGCCAAAGTCTGTTATTTGGTCAATAAGAAATAAAGCCTCAGTGCCTAATTATGTGCATTTCGCTTATTAATACCTTGGATATAGCAATACTATCATATGTCATTGTCGGGTCAAAATTTCTACCCTGCTCCTGTTAAGCAGAACCCTGTACCTTTTGGGATGCTAAATCTTTCTCTCTGAATTTGTGTTTTGCCGAGATTCCTCAATATGTATGTAACAATGCATTGCAAAGACAAATGATTCAAAAGCTTTCAAATTCTGTTTTGTTAAAGTAAATTTGTGCTATACTTGTATTTGTGTACAGTTGTCAGTAGTAAGTACTATATGATTTGAGATTTGATTTAGTTTATTGGATGTACCCCATTGTTATAAAAGCATGTATATTTGCACATATGCATTTTGCAAATTTCTGATGGGCCTGGAATGATTAGAAAACTTACACTTGTTATAACATTGCACTTGTAACATGTTTATACATTGCTTATTTTATGAAGGTTTTTCATTCGTATATAACAGAGGCATATATTCGACTACTTACCAGTTCTGAAAAAAACTTATTTTTCCACAATTCAGGCTGAAAAAAATCCCAAAACAGATTGAAATTCCTCAGAAAAAAAACAGTGATTTGTAGCCGAGTTACTATTTGGTACAGTTTTACTGGTGTTGTAGACGTTTGTAATATCATTGAAAGCTTTCACAAGAGAATGACAATTATGAGGGTTTATTTAGCGTAACTGTTGTCTGGAATCAATGTTTTCACAACCAGTTTAGTTCAGTTCAGGTATTTCCTGACTACCGCTAAGCCAAATTTAATATTCATGTACCAGTCTAGTATATAGAAAATTCCATAGTACGGGTTTTAATGTCAGTTTTTGTTACTAAATTAATAAACATACGCGATGATGTTTACAGGGAACAACAGGAGCAGAATGTAACAATGAGACCTTCTTACGATGGCAGTCAGAGAATGCTATTGTCACAGTGCTTCGATCCTTATCAGCAGTGATCAATAACGGAAGACACTGATTAAATCATTTGAGAGTAAAGATAATAGATAAGGAAAACATGTGTTGTTATCTTTAAATAACACAAAATTTAATGCACCTTTCAGTTTATTAAGAAACAGTACACATGTACAGATAAAAGGCAATATCAAGGTAATGTCCAAACTTTATTGAAAAACGATTCCACTGATAAAGGACTCCTGTGTTAAATAAAGTGCTGCCAAAGCCTTGTTCTATTTAGTTTACTGGTCGTTGTTTATATTTATTATTGTTAAACATAAGCAAAAACTCTAGTGTTTTGCCAAGCTTTTTTTACAAGAAACTTATGGATTTTTAAAAATAGTGGTTTTATGTTATGTTGTATTAATGTCATTGAGATATTGGAGCATATTAAACAAAAACAAATGTAGATGATTTATACAGGTATATTGCATTGATAAAAGACCTAAGAAAATAAATTCTGTCCAATCAGTTCCAAGATGTGGCTCCACAAACAAGAGTGTGCTTATTTTCAAGTCAAAAATGGCCATACCTCTGTTATTTGCAAATAAATGGCAACGGCATTTGATATGCATCATCCTCTAATTCATTATTATATACACTCATATCAAGTTTCAACGAGATCGGCCCAAGCAGTTCCGAGATATGGCTCCGGACACAAAAGTGTTCTTGACGGCCGGCCGACCAGCCGGACTGAGTCCTTAAGAATAAATCAAATCTAATGCAAGGTCAAGGTGTCCTAAACTATTTAGAGTTTATTACATTAATTTAATTAATTTATGAGTATAGTTATTAATAAAAGGATGCTGCACGTCAAATTGGGACGCAAACCATTTGTTTATAATGGAGTAATGGCCCTTTTTAACTTGAAAATACACTTTTTATAAAGGATTTTTTCTGTCTTGAGCTGCATCTCCAATAACATATGGGCCACAGCTATAAAAGTTATCACAGTTGTTCTAAATCATCTGGACCTGAGTCACAGGAAGTACACATAACCCTAGAGGCAAATTCGAGTTCACACATTGAGGTCAAAGATAATTCATTTGATTAATTATTCATAACTTCATTTATAATTACTTCACTATGCATCAAGGGATTCGAAAATAACTTCAACAATTGTTCTCCTTTATTTGGCTGTGTGTCACGAGTAAGACTCAAGTCTCTAGGGTCACATACTTAGGTTACAAATTTCGATTAATTACTACGCTGCATTTTTTCAGGATTCTACCATACATCAAGGGATTTTCAAATTCCCTGGTGTAATTATTCATTGTTATCAGGCAGTGAGGCTCTTGCAAGACCCATGGCCAAGCTCAAGGTCACACACATTACTTTCCACACCGCCTTTTTATACCAGAGTTATTCCAAAAAAATATGTTGTGTAAGCTTTTGTTTGGTATATTAAATTAACACTTGGTGGCAAGTGTATAAACAGATAGATGAAATAGGCACAACAGTTGTCCTTAATGGCAATCTTTTAATTGCATCCTTTGTTACTTAAAATAATTCTACTTCATTCCGGATTTTGTTAAATGCGGAGCTTTATGGTCGAACTGCTTTTATAGATTTTATAAAACCTTTATTAATTGTATCAATAAATGATTCGATAATATGTATTTGTGGACAGATCCGCGTTGCAAGCTTTGAAAATATGAAGCTTACATTGTGTTGTCTGCTGCAAACCCATCACAAGTACAATTGAGATTAAAACATAATTGAGAACACGCACAACCCTTCCTATTCACGCATCATTGTAGAACTTCAAGGATATTTATTTAAACTTTTTCGTCTGTCAGCGTATTTCCACATTCATCACAAAAATGTGTCTGGAGTCACTGGGTGCATGCAAAACACAATCATTATTAGGGGAAACACTCCCACAAGTTAACAACAGGCCAACGTGTTGATATTCATAAAAATCTATAACAAAAAATAAGTGAGCTAATATCATTTTGATGGAGTGTAACCTTATATCTTTTAGGAGTATACATATTGTAACCTATGTCAATGCATTATCATGACCAATGAATACCAATAAGGATCGTTGTATGAAGCCTGAAAATATTTACTTACGGCAATAAAAGACTTGCATATTTGTACGGATATTCATCATCGTCATCGTCATCATCATCGTCATCGTCGAGGTCGTCGTCGTCGTCGTCATCCTCCTCCTCCTCCTCCTCCTCCTCCTCATCCTCCTCCTCCCCCTCCTCCTCCTCCTCCTCATCATCTTCATCATCATCATCATCATCATCATCATCATCATCATCATCATCATCATCATCATCATCATCATCATCATCATCATCATCATCATCATCATCATCATCATCATCATCATCATCATCATCATCATCATCATCATCATCATCATCATCATCATCATCATCATCATCATCATCATCATCATCATCATCATCATCATCATCATCATCATCATCATCATCATCATCATCATCATCATCATCATCATCATCATCATCATCATCATCATCATCATCATCATCATCATCATCATCATCATCATCATCATCATCATCATCATCATCATCATCATCATCATCATCATCATCATCATCATCATCATCATCATCATCATCATCATCATCATCATCATCATCATCATCATCATCATCATCATCATCATCATCATCATCATCATCATCATCATCATCATCATCATCATCATCATCATCATCATCATCATCATCATCATCATCATCATCATCATCATCATCATCATCATCATCATCATCATCATCATCATCATCATCATCATCATCATCATCATCATCATCATCATCATCATCATCATCATCATCATCATCATCATCATCATCATCATCATCATCATCATCATCATCATCATCATCATCATCATCATCATCATCATCATCATCATCATCATCATCATCATCATCATCATCATCATCATCATCATCATCATCATCATCATCATCATCATCATCATCATCATCATCATCATCATCATCATCATCATCATCATCATCATCATCATCATCATCATCATCATCATCATCATCATCATCATCATCATCATCATCATCATCATCATCATCATCATCATCATCATCATCATCATCATCATCATCATCATCATCATCATCATCATCATCATCATCATCATCATCATCATCATCATCATCATCATCATCATCATCATCATCATCATCATCATCATCATCATCATCATCATCATCATCATCATCATCATCATCATCATCATCATCATCATCATCATCATCATCATCATCATCATCATCATCATCATCATCATCATCATCATCATCATCATCATCATCATCATCATCATCATCATCATCATCATCATCATCATCATCATCATCATCATCATCATCATCATCATCATCATCATCATCATCATCATCATCATCATCATCATCATCATCATCATCATCATCATCATCATCATCATCATCATCATCATCATCATCATCATCATCATCATCATCATCATCATCATCATCATCATCATCATCATCATCATCATCATCATCATCATCATCATCATCATCATCATCATCATCATCATCATCATCATCATCATCATCATCATCATCATCATCATCATCATCATCATCATCATCATCATCATCATCATCATCATCATCATCATCATCATCATCATCATCATCATCATCATCATCATCATCATCATCATCATCATCATCATCATCATCATCATCATCATCATCATCATCATCATCATCATCATCATCATCATCATCATCATCATCATCATCATCATCATCATCATCATCATCATCATCATCATCATCATCATCATCATCATCATCATCATCATCATCATCATCATCATCATCATCATCATCATCATCATCATCATCATCATCATCATCATCATCATCATCATCATCATCATCATCATCATCATCATCATCATCATCATCATCATCATCATCATCATCATCATCATCATCATCATCATCATCATCATCATCATCATCATCATCATCATCATCATCATCATCATCATCATCATCATCATCATCATCATCATCATCATCATCATCATCATCATCATCATCATCATCATCATCATCATCATCATCATCATCATCATCATCATCATCATCATCATCATCATCATCATCATCATCATCATCATCATCATCATCATCATCATCATCATCATCATCATCATCATCATCATCATCATCATCATCATCATCATCATCATCATCATCATCATCATCATCATCATCATCATCATCATCATCATCATCATCATCATCATCATCATCATCATCATCATCATCATCATCATCATCATCATCATCATCATCATCATCATCATCATCATCATCATCATCATCATCATCATCATCATCATCATCATCATCATCATCATCATCATCATCATCATCATCATCATCATCATCATCATCATCATCATCATCATCATCATCATCATCATCATCATCATCATCATCATCATCATCATCATCATCATCATCATCATCATCATCATCATCATCATCATCATCATCATCATCATCATCATCATCATCATCATCATCATCATCATCATCATCATCATCATCATCATCATCATCATCATCATCATCATCATCATCATCATCATCATCATCATCATTATCATTTTCATCATCATTTTCATCATCATCATCATCATCATCATCATCATCATCATTTTCATCATCATCATCATCATCATCATCATCATCATCATTATTTGTATCATCATCATCATCATTATTTGTTTCATCATCATTACCACCATTATCAATCATTATCATCATCAACATCATCATCACATTCACCAGGCATCATCATCATCACCATAATCAATTAGCATCATTATCATCATCTTCGTCATTATCATCAATCATCATCACTTCCATCATCATCAACAGAGTTATCATCATCACCATCATCGATCATTATCATTATCATCATCATTATCATTATTATCATCGTCATCAACATCAATCATCATCATTATTTTCATCATCTTCATGATCATCATCAATCATCATTATCACCATCATCATCGATCATCATCATTTGCATCCTAATCAGCAGAGTTATCATCATCACCAACATCAATCATAGTCATCATCACCATCATCATCATTTTCATCATCATCAGCAGCAGAGTTTTCATCATAACCATCACCTTCACCATCATCAATTATCATCACCATCATCATCAATCATCATCATTATCATCATCACGCACAGTACACACCCTCTCCTATAAGTTTACAACTGTGCCAACTTATATAAAAATGGTTCCAACACATGCCAAAGTGAAGATGTATTATTGGAAGTGCTAATTTTATCCAAGATGACACACTTTTGTACACGTTTTGAACTAGATTATATTATTGCAGGGGTTATAACAAAAGTACCTTTTCTGTCAATTCAATATTTCAAAGTATTTCAAAAATGAGTGTCCACCAGTTATGTCCAATAATTCCACTAAACTGTTGTCTTAAATTGCGTAAGAACCCAACAGTTATTGTGTGTGGAGCACAATATTGTGTGTCATGTTCTTAAAGTGATGAACTATATTCAATGCGAAACAAAATACACCACGCGACATTGACTAATTACACTCAATGTTCTATTCAACAACTGTCAAAACCAACAGAGACAATGTAACAACCAAATGTTTCATTCCTCATTGTCGTTTTTCTGCGATGGTGGTGTCATGTTGATTTTCGCGTGTCAACCTCAAAGAGCAACAATAGACATGCACATAGACAAGGAATTTAATGGATTTCTTTTTGTCCCCTACCGGTTTCACCGGAGGGGACTTATGGTTTGCGCTCTGTCCGTCCGTTAGTCTGTCTGTCACACTTTTCAGTATTCTGCGATAACTTTAAAAGTTCTTCATATTTTTTCATGAAACTTAAAACATGGTCAGATGGAAATATGGAGATTATGCAAGTCATTTCATTTTGTTCCTACGTCAAAAATAATGGCTGCTTTGGAAACAAATACTTAAACAAATATATAAAAAATCTGACAATGGTGGAGCCGGTAGGGGACATGATTGCTTGGCAATAGTCTTGTTTAAGCTAGTTTCTTAGAAAACTGTGATTATGCAATTCCAAGAATAAAAAAAAATCAGCTGCGTTTCCCATTAAAACTCCTTGTGATCTACAATTTTAAAAGCTTGTTTCTGAAATGTAATTGCGTTGTTATTTATTTACAGCCTCTGTGTTCCTTTGGTCCGTTCAGATTCAAATTAAAGGCCGTCTTAATGGTAGAAATTAATGTTCTACATGCGATTCCTTGAAAGGAAACATGCAATGCTTATGCAATTATGTATACAATTAGGCTTGTCAGTAGTATGACAGAAAAGCCATTTATATTTATGGGAATCTTGTCCTGTAAGTTAATCAGCAATTAGGTGCCAAAATCAATTTATGTTTGCCAGAACTGGTCATTGATGGTGGTTCTATCTGACTGATTCTGTATGAGACAATATATTTTTTTTGACGAAAGGAAACCTTTAGTAAAGTTGTTGGTTATTTACAAAACACTGTTTGTAGGCAATATTGTGAACACAAGCAATATGCTCAATAATAATCATTCTTGAATCATTTCTTATTTAAAAACAAAATGGAGTCAACCAGAAGTACTCAGGCAATGAATGAAAGCCAAAATTTCAATGGAGAACAATTTGAAAAATTATTATTAAAAAGTATTGTCTTTGATCCAAAAGTGTGATCTTAACCTTAAATATTGAGAATACACAGACAAGTTTTATTTATATAATGAAAAACAAAAATCCCAATGTCCTTTAGTCATATATTAATTTGTATTAAACTCAATTTTATAAAACAGAAAAATAAACAAAGTACATTAACTCCATTAATCAGAAAGAGTTATTGTTCTTACTCTAGACTTCCTCTCAAAGTCTTTAATCATTATATGAAGTTTCATTCGAATCCCTTTAATACTTTTTGAGTTATTATCTGCACTTCAAAAACACTTAAAAGAGATTTATAGATATTGCATTTGAAAAACAATATCTGACAATATTGAAAAAAAGATGTATGGTACCTTTACTCTGCATTTCCTTTAAAAGCCTTTTTATCAATATATGATGTATCATTTAAATAATTTAAATATTTTACAAGTAATGCTTTCCAAGATAAGCTTTGCATCAGAAAATTGCTGTATGTTATGATGTTGCGCACAAAAAAAGTAGGGCGCAATAATAATAGAAACAATCTGGAAAGAGTTATGGTTCTTGCAAACTGCAGTTATTCTCAATTAACTTTACAGGCAGTTATATATTAATCCCTTTAATGCTTTTGAATTGATGCCCTGTACATTAAAACTTAACAAAGGGCACTTACCCTGTCAATACTGAAGAGAGGGGGTTAATGGTCTTAGTACTCTGCATTTACTCGTTATATTAATCTCTTCAATACCTTGCATTGATTCCCTGTACATTTAAAACTAACAACGGGCACTAGCTCTTTTAATACTGAAGAGACGGAGTAAATGGTTTTTGTACTCTGCATCTCGTTAAGGCGTGGTTTGAGGGCTTCTTTATTTGATTCCAAATTTACTGGAAACCTGATNACCACCCTAGCCATTTTGTAATTCTAACCCATGAATTATTTACAAAACATTACGGTTCCAGCTCTCAAATTCCTATCATCTCCAAAATTGCCACAATATTTTAGGTTAATACATCTGAGCTAACACTTTTTAATGACCAAAAAACTACGGGACTGCACAGTTATGGCCCTTGATTTATCTGTAATCTGCTTTATAACCTTCACTAAGTATGTTATGTATCATTAAATACAACAGTTTTTATCTCTCCAACTGAGTTGCACTTTTCACCATCTTAAATACTAAGTAACCGCTTATTTGTGATCCAATTGTTGTACAATGATGATCCTTGTTCTTGATTAAAATTTTGAAGATTGCTATCTGATAGACACATCTGATATGGTTGTTTTCTTCTGAGAGAAATATTCAATATTGCTAATTTGTTAAATTTCCTGTTAATATCTTCTGAACAATGGAATACAATATGTTTGTTCTTCAAATGGTAGTCAAACCTTTTACTTTGTTGTTTGCATTTCAAACAAAATTTAAAATTTATGTCCTTGCAAAACTATTTATGGTCATGTATTGTAAGACAAGCAATAATAATGTGTTCGATGATGGCAGCTTGCCATTATGAGCCGCACATTATTTTGTAATACAATTTAACATTTTAGAAGCATGTTCATGAACTGAAACAAGAAGTTCACAAACAATTTTTGGAGTTCATAAACGGTTCATAAACCATTTTAGACTTAACTATAAAAATGGTTCATGAACAAATCAACTTTTCTAGAAGGGTAAGCATGCGATGAAAGGCTGTACTTCTCAGAGAGCGTAACAAAAAGTTAGTAACATGTTAAAGTACAAATACTTTTGTTATGCACAGCTTTTATCACAAATAAATTAAAACATTTTGTCTAAGTAGATAATGTATTTATGGATATTTCCTATTCTATTACTTATGTTGTGCAAATACCAGCATATATAAGTGCATACATGTGAATTTGAAATGTGATATGTTCTTCGTATTGATTTATAAACTGTATAGATATGCATTAACCGTTTGAAACATTAAGAGTTTATACACTACATAACAAATAATTAATGCGGTTGAGAATTAAGGGAATACCAACTTAAAAAAAACAATAACAACAACACAATTTAACTGTTGATTTCAGTTTAATTATTTAGAAATGAAAATGTTCAAACTTTATTTTTAAAAACAGAATACGCCGAATATGTTTTTTTCAAAAGATATGTCTTAAAAAGGTATCCTTTGATGGGTTCCTCATTTCCTTACTCTGTCATTTTGTGATGCTTATTCTGGCTGTAACTTTGAAAAGAAAGGAGGAGCTCTTTAATGACTTGTCACTTATGATTTATTTAACTCATGTCTGAATGGTAAAAGGTTAAGGTCATGTCTAAAGACGCACATGGTCAAAAGTAGCGTTTAGCTTGTTAGTGTTATGTTCAAATGGGCAAAAGTGATCAATTCAGCCTAGTTCTTGGAAAACTGGGATTAATTTATGTGTGTAAAATGTTGTCCCAGATTAGCCTGTGCAGTTTGCACAATTTATTATGGGAAGATATTTTTCAGCTTAACTGGATTGTCGTTTAAAAAAGACTTCCTTAAAATGAAAAATTCCATAACAGCGGACAGAGTCGTCAATGCGGACTGCACTGGCTAATCTTGGACTACACTTTACACACGTAAATTAAGCCCAGTTTTCTCAGAACGAGGCTCATTTGAAAACTAATATAATACAAATTTAAAACTGTGCACGAATTTCACTCTGGTGATACTCAATAATTGAAATAAGAAGACAGCTACAATTTGTTTTGATTGAACTCAATATATCAAGCTGTAACATTATTCAAAAAAATAACATCTCGACTGCATCTAATTACCTTACGCAGAACTGTTCAGACAATAAAAAAGCAATGTTAGCACTACATCAAAGAATTGACATTCTTATATGATTTTTCTTTATTTTCATGTAATGAGGTTCATAAATCCTAACTTTATTATGAGCTTAGCAGATCAAAGGGTCACTGATTTCTGTTATCGGTAAAAGAAGAATAACCTGATTTTGTTCTTTGTTCTTTGAGTTATACTAGACCAATCTGTTACTGAGCAGGTATTGCTGTTGCTTTGTATAGAGCATTAGGTGCATCAAGTGGCTTACTAATTGCCTTTGAATAACTGACAATTCCATGCAATCAAAAGTAAAAAATAAAACATTGTTTAGTGAAGCATTTCAGTAATGAAACTCAGTAGGTATTGAACATTGTTTTGTTTTTATTGATCAGGTAGCCATCAGACACAATTTACAATGAAGCTTTCCATGGTATTGTTTACTGAAAACAGAACAGGTTTATGAGTACACGCATATAGTAAAACGTTGTGTTAAAATTATCTGAAAACTTATTAACATTCATTTGGATTCCATAGCATACTAGCATTAAGGAAGCTATATGGCTGGTTGCAAAATTATTTTGTAGGAAAGCACTTGAGAATGTGTGCGTAGAAAAATATGTCTGAAACAACTTAAGTGCATACAAACCTATTGGCCGCAATAATTTATTTGAGGAGGATGATTTCTTTACAACTTATCTTATTGCAGATTGGATTCTGCAGTTAAATAAGAGGACAGGGTAATGTGTGATAATGGAATTTGTCTGAAAAATGTAATGGGTGTCTGTGATGAAACATGAAAGGCCATAACAATCATTGAACTACAATTTTACCATGAATGACATTTTGCCTGGGATTCTTTTTTAAATTCCAAAAAATTTTAAATCTATTTGATTAAATTGGCCTGGGGATCCTGTTAGAAAATTAAATAATGTGAGCTACAAGCAGCAACTTGTTTACTTCCTTAAAGGACAAAAATAAGGATTTAACCTTAATGAGAGATGTACCAACGAAGATTAACCAAAATAGATAAAGTTGTATGATGATTACCAAAGAAAAAAATTGTTTGGATGGCATTCTTAATGCCATGAACATAGAATAAACTCTAAAGAAATTCCGCAAGCATAGAACAATTCGAAAGAAACACCATGAACATAGAAAGAACCCCAATTAAACACCATGGATATGGAAGGAACGCCAAAGAAAATAATTTATTTTAGAAGAAACCACAAGAATGAACCCCAAGGAAATGCATTAAACATACGAGAAACCCGAAAGACAGACAATTATATAGAAGAAGTAATCCCACAAAAATACCTTGATCCTAGAAGGATACCCTGAAGAAAAACATATTTTTTTTAGTAGCTTAAGAAATGCCGTTAATGTTAAAGTAAATCATAAGAAAATCGTGATTGTAGAAAAAAAAACTTGATCATTTGAGGAATCTGAAAGAGGAATCTGAAATGCAATGACTGTAAAAGGAATCCCAAAGCCAAAATATGAACAAGAAAATCCGAAGAAATGCCATGATTATTTGAAGAAACCCCTTGATTATGAAAGGAACCGCAAAGAAAGCCTTCATTGTAGAAGGCAACCCCATGAAATGCCATGAACTGAGAATGAACCCCAAAGAAATGCAATGACTGCATAAGAAACCCAGAAGAATCCCCTTGATACAGAATGAACCCATAAGAAAGCTATAATAATGGAAGAAACCCCGAAAGAAACACCATGGTTGTTGGTGGATCCCATTCAAATGTCATGAATGTAGAAGAACCTCCATGGTTACAGAATGAAGCATAGTGGATGACAATTATTAGTTTTGTCAGAAAAATACACGTGTTATGGTAAATTACGTTCAGGCACTTTCTTGAAATGGAACATTATATCTGGACACTGCAATGCTCCTTGAATAAGTGCATTTTATGCACATTAAACTCAGCAGTATTGGCTCTTTGATTTGCGGGTAAATGCGCTCAAAACACTGGCGGACGTTTAATGAGCTTGTATACAGGGATGCAAGAAAAGTTGAATAAATAGTTGACAGTTTCAACGCTTCAAAAAGGATTAACGAAAGTCGCCGAAAAGTATGTTAAATTCAATTTAATTTTGCATTATGCCCTTGATAATATACTGAGGTTGACATTTTCATCTATAGGATTATCAGTTACAGTAAACTGTCAACACGTAAACACAAAAGTAGATTTTAGTTGATTCAGTCAAAGCAGCTCGGTATTGGTATCCTTCAGGCCAATATAATAAATAACGACATTAGCAGCAAAAATAATAATCAAACAACCACACAATTACATAAAATAATGCAAATACTGAATATAACTGAACATGTAGATCGAAGAAAATACTGTCTACATAATGACTCCATGAGTTTGAAAAAGAAGTCATGGAACAAAGTATTTACCTCACTGAACATTTTAATGTATTGCTTCTAACAATCAAAATCGAACAATATGCACTTTTATTTTGTTCATTTTTATCCTTTTAACTTAATTTGATTTAGACCAGCATGGTTAAACAATTAGATCTAAATTTTATCACATGCTAACCATTTTCACCAGAAACATGATTAATTAATTAATTAGTCTGTGAACGATTATTTTTTTCCTAGTCATAATTTCAATATTTTACGATAAACACAAAATCTAGAATCTTATCGAATATATCAAAGATTTTTTTATACAAGTGTTCTGCCCCCCCCCCCCTATTTTTTCTGTGAATAAAGCAACAACTGAATGGCTGTCCCACAAATCCAATGAGTCCATATGAAACTGGTTTATTTCGTCATGTATAATTACGTCATCCGTCTTACATAACAAATTGTGTAATTTCTTTCATAACAATCAAAAGTAGGGAAAACTGGTTTGGTAGTAAAGTGTAATGAAGAAACTAAATATCATGGTATCTATTATTAACCAGTATATCTATTATACGGCAGAGCTAGGCCGAAAAAAAAAATATCATGGTATCTTTTATAAACCAGTAACTCTAGTATACGGAAGAGCTAGGCCGGGAATCTAGACCGGCCCTGGCTGTATAATGGCACTCGTGCCGTTAAAACGGAAACTTGCGTCCAGCTCAACTCTGCCGTATGTTATTTATAAATACAGCTGCAATCTGGAAAACTTTAAGTAATGAGAATTGCATGGTATAATCTGTAAGCACGAAACTCTTTCAACAGATTATCACATGACAAAAGATCCGCCGCATACTACTTCATTTCATACAAATAAATGTTTTAAAGCTATATGAAACATAATTAGAAGGACATGAGATAAAGGCAAGCCCACTTTTTGGTTGTTCTATATATATTCTAGAGTTTTCAATAATCTGCATCGTGTTAACAATATTTGTCTGTGAATGCCCTTGACACATCATTGTAGAACTTCAAGGATATTAATTTAAACTTTGTTTTCTGTCAGCTTATTTCCACATTCATCACAAAATGTGTCTGGTGTATAAAAAACACAATCATTATTAGGGAAACACTTCCACCAGTTTACAGACAGGCCAACGTGTTGATATTCATGAAAATCTATAGCATTTTTGAAGTGAGCTAATAGCATATAGGTGGAGTGTAACCTTGGGTCTTTTAGGAGTGTATATTGTGTAAGCTTTGTCATTGAATTATCATGACCAATCCATACAAATAAGGATCGTTGTCTGAAGCCTGAAAATATTTACTTCAGGCAATATATGATTTGCATTTTTTTACGGATTTGTCCTCGTCAAAATGTTTGTAAAAAATGCTGCATGGCTGACATGATTGCCTATATGAAAACAAGCTTTTTTAAAATACGTGCATTAGTTTAATACATAAACAACATGTTTTTTAATTATAATATCTATAAGTCTTTTGGTGCCTCAATCAATGTTTATTGCGCAAAATTGTTCCTTAAATAGATTTTTACAAGATGATTCAATATTTCCCTTATTTCTTTTTGAGTTATGGCAGACTGTTTTAATTAAACATTAGATTTTTTGCTTATAGCCACTTATTTTTGTGTATCTGTAGTGAACAGCTACAGATATGTTTACAAATATGATAATCATTATCATTGTCATTAGCATCATAATCACCACCATCATCACCATCATCAATCATTGTTATTATCATCAGCAAAGTTATGATCATCATTTGCATCATCATCAGCAGCAGAGTTATCGCTATCACCATCATCATCATCATAAATTATCATCATTATCATCATCACGCACGGGATACCCTTTCATATCAGTTTACAACTTTGCTAAGTTATTTAAAAATGGTTCCAACACATGCCCAAGTGAAGACGTATTTTGGGAAGTGCACATTTATTCAAGATGACACACTTTTTTCACGTTTCTAATATGATTTGAACTAGATTATATTATTGCAAAGGTTATAAACAAAGTGCCGTTTCTGTCCATTATATATTTCAACGTATTTCAAAAGTGAGTGTCCAACAGTAATGTCCAATAATTCCACTAAACATTTGTTTTAAATTGCGTAAGAACCCAACAGTTATTGTGTGTCGAGCAAAATATGGTGAGTCACATTCTTAAGGTGATGCAATGCGACACTAAACACACCTCGCTGCATTGACCAACTTCACGTAATTTTCAATGCAACATGTCAAAACCAACAGAGACAATGCGACATGATCCAATGTTTCATTGTTCATTTTCGTTTTGCTGCGATATCGGTGTCATGTTGATTGTTGCAATCCACATGCACATGGACATGGAACTAACTGGATTCCATGTTTCAGATTTCTTGTTTAAGCTACTTTCTTAGAAAACTGTGATTATGCAATTCCAAGAATTAACTAATGCAACGGTTCCCAGTGATCTGCAATTTTAAAAGCTTGTTGCTGAAATAAAATACTGTTGTTAGTTAGTTACAGCCTACGGGTTCCTTTGGTCCGTTCAGATTGAAATAAAAGGCCGTCTTAATGGTAGAAATTAATGTTCTAGTGTTATTCCTTGAAAGGAAACATATCATGTTTATACAATTATGTTACTATTAGGCGTGTCAGTAGTATGAGAGAAAGGCCATTTATCTTTATGGGGATCTTGTCCTGTCAGTTAATCAGCAATTAGGTGCCCAAATCAATTTGTGTTTGCCAGAACTGGTAACTGCATGATGGTTGTTCTATCTGCCCGACTCTGTATGAGACAATAAGCTTTTGTTTTGACGAAAGGAAACCTTAGGTAAACTTGTTGGTTACTTACAAAACATTGTTTGTAGGCAGTATTATGAACAATGAAATGTGCTCAAGAATAATGAATTATTTCCCATTTAAAACAAAAATAAAGTCAACCAGAAGTACATATGCAATGAATGAAATCCAACTTCTTAATGGAGAATAATTTGAAAATTACCCCCCCCCTCCCTGAACCTCGAAGTATTGCCTTTGACCCAAAACTGTGATCTTAACCTTAAATATTTGGGGAATTTAGACAAGTTTTATTTATTAAATGAAAAACAGAAATCTCAATGTGTTTTTTTCATATATTAATTTTTATTTAAATCAATTTTATACTAATAGTTATACTTTGTACAAGGAAATTAAACAAAGTACAATAACTCCAAAAATAAGAAAGATTTATGGTTTTTACTCTGGACTTCCTCGCAAAGTCTTTAATCATAATATGAAGTTTTATTTGAATCCCTTTAATACTTTTTTAGTTATGATCTGAACTATAAAATTACATTGTGTAAATGTTAATTGCACAAGAAAAATACCTTTGGCAAAACCTTCAAAAACTCTGAAAAGAGAGTTATAGTTTTTACACTCGAAAACAAATCTGTAAATTGTTATATTGAAAATAAAAATTACGTTTCTTTTATTATGCACTTCTTTTAAAAGCCTTTTTATCATTATATGTTTCATTTAAATACTAAAAGTAATTTACAAGTAATGCTTTGCATCAGATAATTGCTGTATGTAATTATGTTGTGAACAACAAAAATATAAGTAGAGCGCAATAATAATAGAATGACTCTGGAAAGAGTTATGGTTCTTGCACCCTGCAGTTTTTCTCCATTTACTTTATCGGTACAGGAAGTTATACATTAATCCCTTAATTACTTTTAAATTGATGTCCTGTACATTAAAAATTAAAACGGGGCAATAACCCTGTCAATTCTTAAGAGAGGGAGTTAATGGTCTTTGTACCCTGCATTTTCTCGTAAAGGCGAAGTTTGAAGGCTTCTTTATTTGATTCCCATCCGGTGTAAGATATCCAAATGTACTAGAAACCTGCTATTGGTACAGTGCAGCGATCCTTATCATTAGTGATCAATACACAGATTGGCAGGACACAGTGCAGTTTAATATAACCACTGATAAGTCAGCTAAGAAAAAAACATTATAGATGATGAAAAAGTGTTGTTTTAGTCATTTAAATACATATGTACATTGCAGGGTTATGCTCCACACGTAAAACATACTAGACAAAAAATAAGAAAATAGAAGAGTAGCTCCAAAACTACTGGTAAGAAAGTTGCAGTTCTGGTACTTTGCTCTTTCTCGCAATGTCCTCTAGCAATGTTCAAAAAGTTTTATTTAAATAACTTCAATTGTAAGGTAGTTATGTTCCACAAGAAAATTGACAAAGGGCAGTAACTCATGAAGAGAGAGATAGAGAGACTTATTGTTCTTGTACTCTTTACTTGTGGCCGGTTCGACTTGCTTCTTATTGAACATCAATTAATATTTTATTGTAAAAAGTATACAAGATATGATCATGAAACACGGTATACACATTGCCTTATAGGATTGCTATTTGTCCGTTCGTCAATCCCTACTTCTGTTTGTTGGTTTGTCTGTCTGTCTGTCAGCATAAACTGAAATAACTTGAAAAGTACACATGATATACACGTTATCACAAAACTTGGTATACTGAACATATTAGAGTGATGACAGGATTAGACAAGATCTTAAAATTCCCTGGAGGTCAAATGGCAGGTTACTGTAACTTAAAAAAGAACTAACATTAAATACTGAAATATTTTCACCATCAGGTCAAAATTTGTCTGATGAATGTAACCTTTGTGACAAAATGGAATGGACAATTCAGTTTATAAAGAAACATTACACATGTATAGTACTCTCAAGAAAAATGAAATGACATTATTTACTTGAGAGCATATATTTTTTAAGTTACCTTTAATGTTACAAAATGCAACATCAATTTTCTAATAATCTTTTTAATTTAAACTTCATGGCTTGGTTACAGTTATGGTTATAAATGTCAAATAAGCAAGAAATACAAACATATTATTTTTATTGGATTTTCTTGAAACTTAGACGTTAAGACTGATCAGTTAAAATGCAATTAGGGTGCAATTATGACGCCACATTGGCTTCATGTAAATTAACATAATATAACATATCAGAACATGTTACATACAGATCGAAATGAAGCCCTTCTTATTTGTTGTCTTGTTTTTGACCTGCATATAGGTCTTCAGACAATTAAGTTTCTAAAACAGATTGGTCATTCATTAAAAAAGGCATTAACAAAATCGTTACATGTATAAGACAAGAAATGTCTTTCTTTTCTTGTAAAAAACATGAATGGTAAAATAATTGCATCCGTTGCCAAGCTTTTTTATGAGAAACTGCATAAAATTAAACAATACAGAAATGTGTGACATTTCTTCATTATTTGTAAATGAATCAATAAAATTGGTATGAGTGTATATAATAATGGATGAAAGGATGATGCACGTCAACTGCCGTTGAAATCCATTTGAGGGCTTTTGACAAGAAAATAAGCACATTCGTGTATTTGGAGCCACATCTTGGAACTGCTTGGGCAGATTTCATTGACACTTGGTATTAGTGTATATATGGATAAGAGGATGAGGCACGTCAAATTGTGAAGCAAACCATTTTTTTATAATGGAGTTATGGCCTTTTTTGACTTGAAAATACTTTTTGTATATATGATTTTTTCTGTCTTGAGCTGTATCTCCAATAACATAATCAGCCACAGCCATGAAACTTACTACAGTTGTTCTCAATCATCTGGGGCAAAGTAACATGCAAGACAGATAACCCTTGAGGCAAAATCAAGGTCACACATTGAGGTCAAAGATCATTCATTTAATGAATTATTCATATGGTTATTAAGCCATAACTTCACTATGCATCAAGGGATTCTGAAACAACTTTCAATAATTGTTCTCCTTTATCTGGCTGTGTGTCACTGGTAAGACTCATGTCTCTAGGGTCACATACTTAGGTCAAATGTTACAAATTTTAATTAAATGTGCAGCATTGTGTCGGGGTTCTGCCATACATCAAGAGATTTGCAATTGCCCTGATGTAGTTGTTCATTGTTATCAGGCTGTGAGGCACATGCAAGACCCAAGGTCAAGGTCACACAAATTTCTTTGCACATCACCTTTTAACACCAGAGTTATCACCATTTCTTCCTTAAAATATCTTTGTATAAACTTTTGTTTGGTAGATTAAATTAAAACTTGGTGGAAAGTATATAAACAGATAGCTGAACGAGGCACAACAAATGTCCCTACTGACAATATTTGTAAAACACGAGATCTTCTAATAGAATCCTTTGTTACTTTAAAAGAGTGTACATCATTTCGGATTTTATAATGCGGAGCTTTATTTTAGAACTGCTTTTAAAGGTTGCATAAAACCTTTATTAAAGTGTATCAATGAATGATTATATATGTATTTGTGGACAGAGTTTCGCGTTGCAAGCTTGGAAAATGAGAAGCTTGCATTTGTTTTCTCTACTGCAAACCCATTACAAGTGCGATTGAAGTGAAAACATAATTAAGAAAAGGCACAACCCTTCACTTACACCTTTCCTGTTAGTTCTGCACCCATCCACGAACAAAATGTATTTGGATGGGGGATATCAATTCAAGGAGTTTGCTTGTTTGTAATTCTTTTCTGTGATAAATAAATCGCAGCGGAGAGAGGGAGTACAATGCAGGAGGTGGGCCCATGCAAATTAACTAATCCATTGTTATGATTAGTGGTAAAGATGCACTGAATTACCGTTAACAAGAGTTTTAAGCCACGAAGCCAATGTCCAATAAGTCTTATTCAATAACAATAATTGCCTTACTGACGACTATCGTACCTTTATCAGCACCAAAAGGAGAATGTGCGAATATTATTGGTTATAATTCATGAACATTTTTACATTGTTTATTTGTACATGTATTTATGATGTGAACGGTGTTCTAGTTTGTTGTTTCATGTTTGATCAATAAAATTATTCTATTAAATAACGTGACAAGAACATTGAAAGTACCCCTTTTCACAAATAAAATTTTTAATTAATTAGGCATGAGTTAGAATTGTAATGGTTTAAGTAAGTAATAAAAGAACGACTTAAAATAAAATTTAGAACAAATTGTTAATGCATTTTTAAAACTTAATTTGAAACATAACATTAGTTTAATGCGGAAGAGGTTCTATTTGTTTGTTTCGTGTGTTTTTTATTTCAATAAAATGCTGCAATTAAAAGCTTTTACAATAATTATTATAAACACAAATATTAAAATTATAAACTATTCCGTGTTGAATATCAATTCGAAACACCATTTAATAATTAAATCCCATATATGGTCTGTGTGCCATAGATGTTAAATTCAAGCGTTTGGCACAAGCTTTTCCAATTGCATTTTTTCTGCAGGTATTATTTTTATAATTGATGTATTAATATAATGGCATCTTTGTGTCAAAATCATTTGAATGCCTCGTCAAAAAGTGGGAATTGTCTTAGATGTTCTTGTCCAAAGTATTAAAAAAAATAAACATGCTTGTATAGTTTATGGTTTTCTTAGGATTCTAGATGGTTAAAAATAGAGAATACATTTGAAACTTTGGTACACAGATCTTTAATTTATGTTCGATGAAACAGCTTTTGCGATTTTCATTATACCATTCTATTATTGGTTTTTGATATAACAGCTTATCATTTGTAAATAATAAACATCTCTGTATATATATCAACAAAAAGATGTACTTATATCCTCATGTTTTTGTTCATTTCATAACATATTACATTGCAATACTTATATCGTAATGTTGTGTGGATTTTATAACAAATCAAATTGCAATACATGTACTTATGTCCTTATTTTGTGCATTTTATAACAATCATATTACAATACGTATGTCCTTATTTTGTGAATTGTATTACATATCAAATTACAATACTAATGTCCTTATTTTGTGCATTTCATGACAAATTATATAGCAATACTAATGGCTTATGTCACTATTTAACTGGTATGCACGGCGAATAATCTAAATCAATGATATACAATAGCATGGAGAAAGAAGAAAGTTTGCCCAAGAGATCAATAAAGGTTTCATCAGTCTTGACTGCCTTGCATTGTCTTGCATAGATGTTGGTCCACAGAGGCCAGGGTATGACATGTTCTTGATTGTTATCGAATTAGTTCTGCCCGCCAACCAGCGTCATTGCTGACAACCTTTATTGATTGCAGTGGGTAAATAGTTTGTATTTTGTTGGGGAGTGTTGACAAAACAGTATAAATAATTGCTCCGTGGAGCCAACACTTGGGTCAAAATTAAATTCAAGTATCATTTGCAATGCTTATATGTCAGATTTGGAAAAATACTTGATCAATATGTTTGGCTATGCTCCATTGTACTTGATAGAACCTACTATCATGGAAATATACGACTTGTATCCATTCTTTTATAAATGTGACTGTTTTCATTTTTTGACAATCAAAGAATAATCAGGAAAGGCAATTCCAACAGAGTTTAGATGCCTAGAGAAGTAATTGGTCTGACAAGTAAATGTGTTCACTGATTATTGAGACAATCCGCTGATTTATTTTTTTAAATACATAATTGTATAGCCCTAATGCTTTGTAGATTCCAGAACCTCTTGACCAGCATTGTTTAAAAACAACAACATTTAAATAGAAGAATTGAAGTGTATGTTCTTGTTGATTTTATTGACATTAATGTTTTTAAGCAATTTATTTTAATTATTAGAAATTGACATATTTTGAAATGGAACATTGCTTTAAGGCAAGATTCATCAATACACTTAAGAATTGTTTTCTGTGTGTATGTTGCCTTATGGCAAAAATCCACATATGCATGACATCATCAATATATGAACAAGTTGCAGGCAACTTCCATCTTGATATATTGTCTCGCCAAGTCGCTCTGTACTATCAGTCTTGAAACGGTTCTTTGTTCAGGCCTATTCAATAGTCTGTAATAATTACATTCTCATGAAACCATAAATTTACTTACCAGACAAAAGATCCCTGACAAGAGGATATTAAACGTAAACTGAAAGTTTTATTCAATAAACAAGGCTGATTCCTTGTCGACGTCACTTGTTCTGTCAACGTAACTATCAATTTATAGTTGAGGCGAGAAACATATAAAAATAAAAATGGAAAGATGGTTACATCAACAGCAATGTATTTACTGATTTCTAGTTATTAAAATCAATGTATGTATCTCAAGGAAA
This sequence comes from Dreissena rostriformis, assembly GCA_007657795.1. NCBI lineage: Eukaryota > Metazoa > Mollusca > Bivalvia > Myida > Dreissenidae > Dreissena > Dreissena rostriformis. Next base: position 323,621 of record VMBQ01001262.1, read on the forward strand.
ATATTTATGTTATTCCAAAGCTTTTGTTGAATTTCTAGGAAAATATTTATGTTATTTCAATACTTTCATTGAATTTCTAGGTAAATATGTTATTCCATTGCTTTTGTTGCCTTTCCTTTATCCACACCGTGTTTTGTGTCTGTCAGTGCATTTAGCTCCTACATTATCAATCTGTCTGCAGTAAGAATATTTGAAGATTTTGAGATTACATGCATGCAAAGAAAACCAGGGAGTGTAATATTATGGTTCTGCTTGAATTAAACTTACTCAAAATACTATTAGAACACACTAATATGTGATGTTGAAATAAGCCATCAATCTTTAAATAAGTTTTGTTTTTTTCAACAATTAATGATATACAGTTTTATTTGTTATATTTATAAATTTTGACAAATTTTAAGTAAAATATACACTTGCATATATAATTGAATCATATAAAGTGATTTTACTACAAAACTGGATGTTAAGTTTTGTTTTAAATCAAATGCTAAAAAATGAGACTATATCTATGCAGCATGAACACAGGTTAAAAACAAAGATAAAATGATAAAAACCACAATCACTGTTAATAAAAGTACATTCAGAACATAAAATAAACAGTTTTTATGAAAACAAATCACTAAAATGATGTAAATTCCAAGTTTGATGTCTAATTCTGTATTCACATTCTACAATATTTGTATATATTGTGTGTTTGTTATACAATGTAAATATACAATTACATGATATGTGCAGACTGTGCTTGTCTTGAATAATCTTACACTGTATAAGTGCTATATTATGAATTTACTTCATTTGGTTTGTAGCAAACTACTTTTGTTACATAAATATTTTATATAATTAATGAATTGAAATGGAAGTTTATTTCTTAGGAGATGATGTGTATTTGTTTAGGCAGCATGCAATACAAGTTCTTTCTTACCAAAATGCTGGAAGACAAAATTCAAATTATATTTTTTCAAAAATTAGTAATTTAATGTTAGCAATACATGTGTTATATCAATAGAAAAATATACTGGAACAGATCTTTTAAATTAATACTAAACATTTTTTTTAGTTAATCATATCGCGCTGTAGTAAGACTGTACTTGTCAAGTCCATTTCTGTTTCTATACTTTGCACGTTTTGTTCTTATCTGCAACATTATGCGGAATTTTCTTCGAAAATTGGCATTACATAGNGTTGGCTGATTTGAGGGAAATCCCCCAGAACCCTTGTCAAATCACTGTGCCTTTGAACAGTGTATAGGATTTAACACTGTAAAATGTGTGGAAACTACTGTCTGTATGTTAAAACAACACAAATTTTGGCCCAGTTACAATTACGCATTCAATTTTATCTTGAATTTCAGGGTCAGTGCTCGGTAAGTAAATCGTCAGGAGAAAACCGGATGGACTATCAATAAACGCCTTAAGTTTATAACACAGTATTGCTTTCATGATGTAAAATAACACGAATTTAAGGGAAAGTAATTAATAAAAACCTATAGTTAACTGCCACTTATTTGCATTGTGAGAAAAAAAAGCTAACGAAATAATATAGTGTCACGACAAGAGGGAAATCGTTTAATTATCGAATGTCTGGAAATTGTTCTTGAAGGCCAGAAAAGGCAACCGCTATTTGCCATTTGATATTAGTAATACAGTCTGACTTTAAATTTCTATCGAAAGTATCGTGGTTAGATGTTCCATTTACAATACGCAATGAGATTTTAAAAGACCTGCTCCATGCACAAATGGGTCTTAACACATATGCGCTCAGCGTAGTAATGTAAGTGTGCGGTCATCCTATCTTGAAATCGTCCCTGAATGCTAGAGACTAGGCTGTTAACATTTGCTAGTTTGTTTTTAATCAAACAGTCTGAATATAGAAAAGTATTGTGGTTCGATTTGTTATGCACAACACGCAATAATATATAATTGTATGATTTGAATGTGTGGAAAGAAAACTTCATGCTAAGTAAATACTAAAATACCATGTTTTTCACTTGTGATGAAGTACATAATATACCATGTGAGGACACATTCATCCTTCATATAAAATGATCTGATGTAGTATCCCTTATATATACACACAAAATGTGCAGTTTGAATATATGTGTACATATATGTAATAGATATTTCCTTTTTGTCTTATATTTTCCACAAGCAGCATGTACATATGTTTGAAAGTGCACAGGAAATGTGATATGTGCCATATATTGATTCATTAACTGTATAAACATGAAAACAATTTTTTAAATGTAAATATGCAATACAGTACATAACAAACATTTCATAAGCGGTGGATAAGCGACTAACAACTGAAAAAACAACAACAATAATTAAACATTTGTTTTCAATTAGATTTTTTAGATTCCTAAATGTTCAACCTTTATTTTCAAAATCAGTATGTACTATCTTTTTTATTTAAGGAGTTTCTTGTTTTAATAATACCAATTTATTCTCTTCTGGCACAATCTTAATGCTAGATTTTTCAAATTACCCATTCTGAAAAAGATTCTTCAACGTTTTTTTGAAGCTATTATCTAAGTTTATTAAAATAATTAACAGATTTTTGTTTAAATCAGCTCGACTTTTATAACAATATTGGAGAGCGTGCTTTATTGCCATGTTGAAGCAGCATCAGTATGTCTTCTTAATTCTCGGAAATTATTAACAGACTGTATTCTTTAAGTCCTATGATTAAGTAGCATTTACTCTGTTAATTCCAGTCTTAGACATTTGCATTTGGGCTAATTAATTGTTGTTTTATTTTAGGATAATTTTACATACTAATAATTTTTTACTAAAATATTGTTACTGCATGAGTCATAGCGCCTTGTGATCTTAATAACTGATTAATAATTTGTGGCTTGTACGACTGGTTCATTATCCTTAGGTAGTTTGTATCTTGTACGACTGGTTCATTATCCTTAGGTAGTTTGTGTCTTGTACGACTGGTTCATTATCCTTAGGTAGTTTGTGTCTTGTACGACTGGTTCATTATCCTTAGGTTGTTTGTGTCTTGGAGGTTTCAGAATTGTCATTAGGAGGTTTCTTACCTTAAATACTTATTCCTGTATGATCCCCCGCCAAAGGCGGAGGGATATAGAATTGGCGTTGACCGTCTGTCCGTCATTCCGTCCGTCATTCCGTCCGTCTGTCATAAAAATTTGAAATTTGTGTGGGATATCAATTCAACGCATTTGCCTGTTCCATTTGCATTAACCATGACATTATTTCATTCAATTGAAAAATATACAGTGACCCTCCAAGAATGCAATATTATTTGTTATCTTCATAAATGCTTTTTAAATGGACTTGTTTACAGATTGTCAAAATGACTATTTTCCAACTATATGTGACATATTCAACAAATAAACTATCACGATACATCCTGGAGAATAAAATGCATTTTAAAATATAACAGGCCTGATAGGTCAGTGATAAAGGCGATAGCCTTTTAATCCAACGGTCACTGGTTCGGGTCCAGATTTGGTGCACTTACTTTCTGTTGTTTCTTTCTGAAATTATATTCGTGTTATTATATTGGCGCTCTTTTATTCCGCTGTTTCCATTAATCAATGTGCTGTGTTTATGTTGGTTAAACGGTCACTATATCTGTCCGCATGTTTCAGATATAATTCATCTGATCTGATCCAAATTTTATGAACATGTTTATCTGCATAATATTTTGAGCAGGTTTGATTGTAAACAAAATGACTCGAGGAGTTGTTGCGTTATGTTCCTTGAAAATACATGCTAAGTCTTCCTGATTTCAACTGAACAGTTTAGTTTTTAGGATTTTTGTCACTTTATCCAGACACAAGACAATATTTATCGACATTCGTAAAAAAAGATACATGTTCCATAATTAACTATAAAAGTTGCAATTTAAACTCTGTTTGGCCAAAACTAAACCCTCACTTATACCATTATCGTACTTTAATAACAAAAGAAGCTAGCCAAGTGTTGTTGTTAACACCTTATCAGCAAGAAAGATCGATTCTGTCAGGCTTTCATGCCACTGCGTAGAACCACGATTGCTAATTGATACCAATAGACGTTTTGTTACTGTTATGCGGCTTCTGAAAAAAACTGACTGCGTTTGTGTTTTATTACTTAACGTTATTGATATCTAGTGTATTATACAAACCGCGCTTTCGATAAGAACATTCAAAGTAGCTTACCGAATAAGTTATTTAATTAAATACAGACAAATGTTCTTATATCATTCATGAAAAATTACTTTCACCCTTACCATTTCTCAGTGTTTTTTTAAATATAAATTTAGGGTTTTCAATAAGATTTATTTAAGGAGGCCAAATTCTAATTGAAAGGGGCATACTGTGTAATCCATCCTCACGCACCTCTGGAAAATTTTGAAAATAAGGACGCATTTTGATGGTTTTAAAGACGACTTTAGGTAGTGTTCAGCCAGTATTTTTTAGTTTAAGGCTGGACAATACTTGAAAAAGCATTATTTGGTAATAAACATGACGATTGAAGCTTGTGAATTTCTTTAACACATTTATTGAATTATGGGAAGAATTTAATGTCTCAGATTTGTGATAAGCATGCATTACAGACTGAAATAAATATTGCGTTTGGTGTCCCACCCCTATGTCAAATGTATTGACATTTTTTATGAAATGTTCTTTTTAAGTCCAAGACTTTTTTAGTCAAATCTCTGTTGGCACAATATCTCTGTCAAGTTTGATTATACACCAAATTTACCCCAGCCATTTTGGAATTCTAACCCGTGAATTTTTTACAATAAGCCTTATTGACTGTTTCATCTCTAAAATTCCTTTCATCTCCAATATTGCAGACACAATTTTAGGTTAATACTTCTGAGCCAACACTTTTTAATTACCAAATAACTACGGGAGATGCACAGTTATAGCCCTTGATTTATCTGTAATCTGCTGTATTACCTTCACTAAGTATATTATTTATCATTAAGTACAACAGTTTTCATCTATCCAACTTAGTTGCACTTTACACCTTCTTAAATACTAACTAATCGCTTTTCTTTGCTCCAATAGTTGTACAATGATGATCATTGTTCTTGATTTAACTTAGCACACCTCTTAAAGATTGCTATCTGATAGACAAGTCTGATATGGTTGTTTTCATCCGAGAGAAATATTCAATATCGTTAATTTGTTCAATTTCCTGTAAATATCTTCTGAAGGATGGAATACAATATTTTTTGCACAACAAAATGGTGGTCAAACCTTTTACTTTGATGTTTGCGTGTTAAACAAATGTTCTTAAAAGACTATTTCTGGCCATGTATTTTAGGGAAGGCACAAAGAATATGTTGGATGACTGCAGCTTGCCATTATGAGCAGCCAATTATTTGTTAATACAATTTTATATTTTAGAATTCGTGATTATTGTACAACATATAAATATGACACATGCTTGTGTTATGCACAGCTTTTAGCACAAATAAATTAAAAACTTGTTTTCTACGTAGATAATGAAATTGAAGGAATGTCTAAAATCTGTAATCTTCCAAATAAGTATACATTTTTGCACGGAGAGCGGTCATTGACTAGATAAGTTTCCATTACACGCAAAACTTTTTTGAAATCTCAGACAAATATCAGAGCAATATAACCTTATTTTAATTAATTAACTGATGGCTGCACAAGGCGTTCACCTCGGAATCCAGACATCTAAGAATTTATCGTCTTAGTTAATTTGTCTTACAGCTACTTCCTTTGACAAAAATTCTTTTGAATTGTTTTGTTTTTTATCTTCGCAATTTTTGTCCTAGAATTACAATACAGAATTGTTTCTTACTTAAAGGCGTTACATGAAATTTAGCATGCTTCCTAGAAGCATGCCATGAAATACTAACATATCATATATTTCAATTTTGAATAACTAAGTAATGTTAAAAACATATAATGCCATGTGAAGACACATAGTAAGAGCTGATAGCTATATCATATCGACATTCAAAAGTGTGCAGTTTGAATATATATTTTAATGGATATTTCCTATTATGTGTCTTCTATTGTGCAAATACCAACATAAACAAGTGTATAAACGTGAATTGAGAATGAGATATTTTCTTCCTATTGATTTAATAAACTGTATAAATATGCATTAACCGTTTGATCAATTAAGATTCTATACACTTCGTAACAAGCAATTAATGCTGTGGTGAAGTGAATACCAAATGAAAAAAACAATAACAACAACAAAATTTAACCTTTGATCTCAGTTTAAATATTTAGAAATGAATATGTTCAATCTTCATTTTATTTTCAAAAACAGGATATACGCCAAATATAGTTGAGCCTCGCTCTGTGAAAAGGGGGTTTAATGCCTGACGTTACAGTCATGCCCATTTATAAAATATTTCTATTCGTTCATGTATTTATGTTTATTAAAGGGTGTTGATGGCATTGTTCAGTCTCCGAGAACTCTTTTACTTGGGGCTGTGAGATACGAACGTTATAAGCATCAACTGTTGTGTCTTGTCTTTTTGGCTATGACTTGCCAGAAATTAAAAGAAACTTGCATACTTTTACGGCGGCAGCGCTTCAGTAGCAAGAAGTTTGCCTTTTGACTCGTGCTGTTTGTGGGTTTACTCTAACAAAATAACGGAAGCTACTATTTTTTCAAAGGACTCAATTTAAGGACTGTGTACTCGATCGACTAGTACTCGACTAGCACTCTGCATATAAAACATTTGTATAACTTAGGATATCAGCATGCCAGTTTAATGAAATGTATATGTTAATTCGACATTTTGGATAAATATATTCAAATGTGACTGAAGTTGTTTTTTATTCAGAATAAAACTTATTGTTAAACCTAATTAATGAAAAAGTTTTTATGCTTCAATTGCTTTTGAAAAATAATGCTTTGCGTTGTTTTTAAATTCCACTTAACAGTTCAGTTATCTATAAAAGGCAACATGGCCTATTCAAAGCCTGTATCATAACTGGTCTGCAATTGCATTGCGCCATATTTAAACATGGAAATCACAACGATTCAAATACAATCCACGAAATCAAATCACAATTTCCACAGTTAATTTTAGTAAAATAATATAAAGTCCTTACTAGTTTATATTAAATGCTAACCATCAGGCAGGTGATATTAAACACAAGAATATCATTGAACATTAAACACAATGCGATCGGTATAATATCATATTGTCTTTTAATTTTTGGACACTATTTTTTGCATATGTTTGTGTATCTAAATTTCCTGACACGAAAAAAATAATGCTTTTTAAGTGTCCAAAAACTTTTAATTACGTTCACAATTCTTTTGGACGTTAAAGTACTTAGATTTCCAGCATCAGTTTATAAAACGGTGCATGATTCTTGAAACAAAGTGGATAAGGAAAAAAAGCCCTTTATTGTAATAATACTGTTACCAGGGACAAATCATCCAATTAGATTCATATTGTTTGGGGAATGTCAGCACCCGCCTTACCACACCCACCTTTGGAAAATCTCAAAAATAATAAATATCGTGAAACTTAAGAATGTTGAGCATTCTTGCTCTATGAAGTGCTCATTTAAAAGCTACATTTATTATTTTGTTCGCATAACTTACCTACAAGATACATTCCTTTGTGTATAATTTGAGTGCATAGCTTGTTGTATCAATGGTTATTTATTAACTAAAGTACCGGTGTATAAGAACAAGCATTAACAGTTGTGTTAAACATAAACATGTTTAGGAAACACTTGGAGAATGTGTGCATAACACAAATTGTAAGATAAACTAAAGTGCATACACACTTATTGGCAAAAATAATTAAATTTAGGAAGATGATTCCTTTAGAACTCATTTTATTGCAGATTGGCTTTTTCAGATAAATGAAAAGACAGTAAAATGTGTGATCATGAAATTGTGCAGATATAAGAATTGAGATCAAGCGCCGAAAATGTAACTCTTTTTTGTTCAGTTGTTGATTCTCGATCTTACTTCTTTATTGATTGATGTTCTTTTTTGACGACCATGGTGGTCATCACTTCCTTATGATTCCAAATACCCTGCATAATTTAATGGGTTGTTTTGATAAAACATGAAAGGCCATCAACATCATTGAAATATCATGGTACCGTGGTTGGCATTTTCCCTGGGATTATTAAAAAGAATCATGTGTGCTACAAGCATCAAGTTGTTCACTTCCTTATTAAAGAGATAAAAAATAATAAGGATTTAACCTTCATGAGAGATGTCAACATTGAAGATTAACTAAAAGACTTAAGGTTTTATGAAGAATGCCAAAGATCATCATTGTTTAGAGAGCAATCAAAATACCATGAACATAAAATAAACACAAAAGAAATATCATAAGCAAAGGATAATTCGAAAGAAACACCATGAACAGAGAAAGAACCCCAATTAAACACCATTAACATGGAAGGAACGCCAAAGAAAATAATTTATTGTAGAAGAAACCACAAGTATGAACTACAAGTAAATTCATTCAACATAAAAGAAACCCCAAAGGCAGACAATAATATAGAAGAAGTAATCCCACAGAAATGCTTTTATTCTAGAATGATATACCCTGAAGAAAAACATTATTTGTAAAATGGACACTAAAGAAATGTCGTAAATATTAAAAGAAATCCTAAGAAAATACATTATTTAAAAAAAAACTTGGATATTGGATGAATTAAGGAAATTCAATGAATTTAATAGGAACCCAAAGCCAAAGCATGAACAAGAAAATCTTAAGAAATGCCATGATTGTTCAAAAACTCTTTAAGAAACCCCTTAATCATAAAAGGAGAGAAAGAAAGATGTTATTTAAGAACGCACCCCAATAAAATGCCATGAACTAAACATGAACCCCAAAGGAATACCTTAATGTATAAGAAACCCAGAAGAATTCCCTTGATACAGAATGAACCCATAAGAAAGCTATGGTCATAGAAGAAACCCCGAAAGAAACACCACGATTGTTAGAGGAACCCATGCAAATGTCACTAATGAAGAAGAAACTCCATGGTTTCCGAATGAAGCATAGTGGTTAAAAATTATTGGTTTTGTCCGAAACATACATGTTATATGATAAATTGTGTTCAGGCACTTTCTTGAAATAGAACATAATATTTGGAAATTGGCTTCTTGAAAAAGGGAATTTTGTGCGCATTAAATGCATCAGTATAGGTTCTTTCAAATGACAATCAAAATTATGGAATAATGGTTTGGTAGTTACATTTGGAGAAAAAACAAAATATGATAGTATGTTTATTGTGCACGTACGGCACAGCTTGGCTGGATATGTATAATGGCACTCGGGACATTAAACCGGAATCTGGCCGATTACAAGCGTCCGGCTCAGCTCTGTCGTATGTTATTTTTAAATACGGTTGCAATCTGGAACACTTAAAGAAAGTAAAATTTCAAGTAGAAAGAAATTTGATAAAGGCACCCAAGTTTTGGTTGTTCTATATATATTCCAGAGCTGTTGATATTCTGTATCATGTAAACAACCTTTGTGTGTATGCCCTTTACGCATCATTGTACAAGTTCAAGGATATTAATTTCAACTTTGTCTTCCCTCATTTCATTGCCATATTCATCACCAAATGTATCTGGAGTCACTGGTGTATGCAAAACACAATAATTATTAGGGAAACCGCTCCCACAAGTTTACAGACATGCCAACGTGTTGATATTCATGAAAATATATTCACATTTTGGGAGTGAGCTAATATCATGAAGACACAATTCAAGTTGAAGTGTAACCTTTTATCTTTTAGGAGTGTACATATTGTAACCTATGTCATTTAATTAGCATGACCAATGAATACAAATAAGGATCGTTNTCGATCGACTAGTACTCGACTAGCACTCTGCATATAAAACATTTGTATAACTTAGAATATAAGCATGCCAGTATTATGAAATGTATATGTTAATTCGACATTTTTTATAAATTTATTCAAATGTGACTGAAGTTGTTTTTTGTATTTAGAATAAAACTAATTGTTAATCCTAATTGGTGAAAAAGTTTCTATGCTACAATTGCTTTTGAAAAATAATGCTTTGCGTTGTTTTTAAATGCCACTTAACAGTTCAGTTATCTATAAAAGGCAACATGGCCTATTCAAAGCCTGTATCATAACTGGTCTGTAATTGCATTGCGCCATATTTGAACATGAAAATGAAAACGATTCAAATACAATCCACGAAATCACAATTTCCACAGTTTATTTTAGTAAAATAATATAAAGTCCTTACTTGTGTATATTAAATGCTTACCATCAGGCAGGTGATATTAAACACAAGAATAGCATTGAACATTAAACACAATGCGATCGGTATAATATCATATTGTCTTTAAATTTTCGGACACTATTTTTTGCATATTTTTTGTGTATCTAAATTTCCTGACACGAAAAAAAATAATGCTTTTTAAGTGTCCAAAAACTTTTCATTACGTTCACAATTCATCTGGACATTAAAGTACTTAGATTCCAGCATCAGTTTATAAAACGGTGCATGATGCTTGAAACAAAGTGGATAAGGAAAAAAAGCCCTTTATTGTAATAATACTGTTACCAGGGACATATCATCCAATTAGATTCATATTGTTTGGGGAATGTCAGCACCCGCCTTACCACACCCACCTTTGTAAAATCTAAAAAATAATAAATATCGTGAAACTTAAGAATGTTGAGCATTATTGCTCTAGGAAGTGCTCATTTAAAAGCTACATTTATTATTTTGTTCGCATAACTTACCAACAAGATACATTCTTTTGTGTATAATTTGAGTGCATAGCTTGTTGTATCAATGGTTCTTTATTAACTCAAGGACCGGTATATAAGAACAAGCATTAACAGTTGTGTTAAACATAAAAATGTTTAGGAAACACTTGGAGAATGTGTGCATAACACAAATTGTCAGAAAAACTAAAGTGCATACAAAATTATTGGCAAACAATTAATTTTAGGAAGATGATTTCTTTAGAACTCATTTATTGCAGATTGGCTTTTGCAGATAAATGAGAAGACAGTAAAATGTGTGATCGTGAAATTGTGCAGATAAAAGAATTGAGATCAAGCGCCGAAAATGTTACTCTTTTTTGTTCAGTTGTTGATTCTCACTATTACTTCTTTATTGATTGATGTTCTTTTTTTGACGACCATGGTGGTCATCACTTCCTTATGATTCTAAATACCCTGCATAATTTAATGGGTTACTTTGATAAAACATGAATGGCCATCAACATCATTGAAATATCATGGTACCGTGGTTGGCATTTTGCCTGGGATTATTAAAAAGAATCAAAATCTAAATCAATTTGATTAAATTAGCCTGCGGAACCTGTTAGGAAATTAAATCATGTGTGCTACAAGCATCAAGTTGTTCACTTCCTTTTTCAAAAAATAAAACAAAATAAGGATTTAACCTTCATGAGAGATGTCAACATTGTAGATTAACTAAAAGACTTAAGGTTTTATTAAGAATGCCAAAGATATTCATTGTTTAGAGAGCAATCAAAATGCCATGAACATAAAATAAACACAAAAGAAATATCATAAGCAAAGGATAATTCGAAAGAAACACCATGAACATAGAAAGAACCCCAATTAAACACCATTAACATGGAAGGAACGCCAAAGAAAATAATTTATTGTAGAAGAAACCAAAAGTATGAACTACAAGTAAATTCATTCAACATACAAGAAACCCCAAAGGCAGACAATAATAAAGAAGAAGTAATCCCAAAGAAATGCTTTTATTCTAGAATGATCTACCCCGAAGAAAAAAAATAATTGTAAAATGGACACTAAAGAAATGCCGTAAATGTTAAAGGAAATCCTAAGAAAATACATTATTTAAAAAAAACACTTGATTATTGGATGAATTAAGGAAATTCAATGAATTTAATAGGAACCCAAAGCCAAAGCATGAACAAGAAAATCTAAAGAAATGCCATGATTGTTCAAAAACTCTTTTAGAAACCCCTTAATCATGAAAGGAGAGAAAGAAAGATGTTTTTTAAGAAGGCACCCCAATAAAATGCCATGAACTAAACATGAGCCCCAAAGGAATACCTTAATGTTTAAGAAACCCAGAAGAATTCCCTTGATACAGAATGAACCCATGAGAAAGCTATGGTCATAAAAGAAACCCCGAAAGAAACACCACGATTGTTAGAGGAACCCATGCAAATGTCACGAATGAAGAAGAAACTCCATGGTTTCCGAATGAAGCATAGTGGTTGAAAATTATTGGTTTTGTCAGAAACATACATGTTATATGATAAATTGTGTTCAGGCACTTTCTTGAAATAGAACATAATATTTGGAAATTGGCTTCTTGAAAAAGGGCATTTTGTGCGCATTAAATGCATCAGTATAGGTTCTTTCAAATGACAATCAACATTATGGAATAATGGTTTGGTAGTTACATTTGGAGAATAAACAAAATATGATAGTATGTTTATTGTGCACGTACGGCACAGCTTGGCTGGATATGTATAATGGCACTCGGGACATTAAACCGGAATCTGGCCGATTACAAGCGTCCGGCTCAGCTCTGTCGTATGTTATTTTTAAATACGGTTGCAATCTGGAACACTTAAAGAAAGTAAAATTTCAAGTAGAAAGACATTTGATAAAGGCACCTACGTTTTGGTTGCTCTATATATATTCCAGAGTTGTTGATATTCTGTATCATGTAAACAACTTTTGTGTGTATGCCCTTTACGCATCATTGTACAAGTTCAAGGATATTAATTTCAACTTTGTCTTCCCTCATTTCATTGCCATATTCATCACCAAATGTATCTTGAGTCACTGGCGTATGCAAAACACAATAATTATTAGGGAAACCGCTCCCACAAGTTTACAGACATGCCAACGTGTTGATATTCATGAAAATATATTCACATTTTGGAAGTGAGCTAATATCATGAAGACACAATTCAAGTTGAAGTGTAACCTTATATCTTTTAGGAGTGTACATATTGTAACCTAGGTCATTTAATTATCATGACCAATGCTACATTGTTGACATGATGGTCTATATGAAAGCTTTTTTTTAAATTGCGTGCATTAGTTAAATACATAAAAAATAAAAAATATATAATTATATCTATAAGTCTTTCGGTGTCTCAATGTTAATGGTGCAAAGTTGTTCCTTCGATAGATTTTACCAAATGATTCATATTGATTTTGAGTTATGGCGGTATAAGTTACTTAAACCTTTGATTGTGCGCTTAAAACCTCTTATGTTTTTTTTGTATCTGTAGTGATCTGTAGTGATCATTATCATCATCAGTGTTATCATCATCATCATCACCATCATCAATCATTATCATCATCATCATCATCATCATCATCATCATCATCATCATCATCATCATCATCATCATCATTATCATCACCATCACCATCATCATCATCATCATCATCATCATCATCATCATCATCATCAGCATCATCATCATCATCATTATCATCATCATCATCATCATCATCACCAGCATCAATAATTTTCATCATCAGCAGCAGAGTTATCATCAGTACCATCATCAATCAGCATTATCATCATCATCATCATTATCTCCATCATCACCATCATCATAACCATCATCATAAGCATCGTAATTATCATCACTATCCTCAATCACCATCATCATCAATCATCATCATTATCATCATCGCGCACAGGACACTCCCTCACATATAAGTTAACAACTATGCCAAGTTATTTAAAAGTGGTACCAACACATGCCGAAGAGAATATGTATTTTGGGAAGTGCTAATTTCATCCAAGATGACACACTTTTTTCCTCGTTTTGAATATGATTTGAACTAGATTTATCATTGCAAGGGTAAGAACAAAAGTACCTTTTCTGACCATTCAATATTTTAAAGTATTTTAAAAATGAGGGTCTAACAGTAATGTCCAATAATTCCACTTAACTGTTGTCTTAAATTGCGTAAGAACCCAACAATTATTGTGTGAACAAAAATATGGTGTAATTTTCTTAAAGTGATGCACTATATTCAATGCGCCAAAAAATACACCACGCGACATTTACCAACTACACTCAAGTGTCTATGCAACATCTGTCAAAACCAACAGAGACAATTTGACAACCAAATGTTTCATTGTTCATTGCCGTTTTTCTGCGATGTTGGTGTCATGTTGATTGTTGCGTGTCAACCCCAAAGAGCAACAATATTCGTGCACATGGACATGGAACTAACTTGATTCCATTACTTACTGAATGTACATGTCAAAAGTATTTTTGAGAAGTTACCATATGCTCGCTTGTTTCAGATTCCTTTTTATGCCACTTTCTCAGAAAACTGTGACTATACAATCCAAAGAATTAAACAATGAACCATTTCCCGATAAAACTCCTTGTTATCTACAAATTTAAAAGCTTGTTGCTGCAACGTAATAGTGTTTTTTTTATTTACAGTACCTGTGTTCTTTTGATCCATTTTGATTGAACAAAATGCCGTCTTATTGGTAGAAATGAATGTACTAGATGCAATTCCTTGGAAGGAAACATGTCATCCTTATACAATTATGTATGCAATTAAGCTTGTCAGTAGTATTTAAGAGAAGCCATTTTTCTTCTTCATGGGGATCTTGTCCTGTAAGTTAAGCAGCAATAAGGTGCCCAAATCAATTTAAATTTGCCAGAACTGAAAACAATTAAAGTTGCAGGCTGATGGTGGGTCTATCTGACCAATTTTGTATGAGACAGTATTTATTTTTTTACAAAATAAAAATTTAAGTAAACTTGTTGGTTATTTACAAAACATTATTTGTAGTAAGGCAATTAATGAAAGTCACAATTTTAATGGAAAAATAAAGTCACAATTTTAATGGAAAAATAATTTGAAACCCTCCCCCCCCCCTGAACCTCGAAGTTTTGTCTTTGCCCTTGACATAAATATTCTGGGCAAACAGACAAGTTTTATTTATTTAATAAAAAACGGAAATCTCATTGTCCTGTATTCATATAATAATGTTCAGTTTAATCAATTTTATACTAATAGTTCTATTTTGCATATGTTTTTAACAATGTACAATGAATCCATTAATAAGAAAGAGTAACTGGTATGGTTCTTACTCTGGGTTTCCTCACAAAGTCTTTTATTATTATATGAAGTTTCATTTAAATCTCTTTAATACTTTGAGTTATGATCTGCGCTACAAAATTACATGATGAAAAAAGAGCTTGGGGTAAGTGTGGTTTCTTATGTTTGCACGTGGAGATGGTGAAACGCGATATAATGATAATATTATTTAATATTTATCCTTCTGGAAAGGTTCTTACACCAGAAAAACATAAAATTAAATTATATAAGCAATGTGTCTCGGATGAATACAGAGGCGCGCAACCGCGCAATAGGCATGGTGCAGGCCGGTCAGTCATTAAGACGTGTAAGTTAATGCGGTTTATTAATACTCTGCCAAATATTAAATTTAATGTTTATGCATCGCAACTGCATTAAATATAACTAATTAAAAAAAAATGTTGTAATGTTTAATTAAGAAAGGTGTGGATAAGTGTTTTTTTAGGTTGCACGTGTCTTTGGTAGACATAATGTCCTCCATAGCTAGGCTTTGGAATAAATTCCAAAATACAAGCAGAGTTGCAGATGTCCCAAGGCAACCTCGCAGGAAGGTAACAATGGCGTATCAAGATGCTCAGATTATTGCAAAACACCTTGAAAACCGCTACAAGACTGCAGCAAATACAGCGAAGGCAACTATTGGACCGCAATGTAGATCCGTATGTTCTAAAACTGTTGTTAGGCGGCTCTGCGATTAGGGACTGCGAGCTAGGCGGACTTTTCTGTTACTCCACCGTCAGCTGCGTAACCGATGGGCTCGTCAACACCAGCGTATGACACGAGCAGACTGGAAAAACGTCCTGTTCACTGACGAGGGTCGCTTCAACCTGTTCCACACCGATGGACGGATGCACGTATACAGACGTCGTTGTGAACGCCTCAACGCATTTGACAGGCGGGTACGCAGAATACCAGTGTCACGACTCACTCTATGTGTATTAGAACAGGCCCTTGTGGAAGAGTGGCGTAATATTCCTTAACGTTTAATTATTAACTACGTTGCTTCCATGAGAAAGAGATGTGTACACGTTGTAAGAGCCATGGGAGGACACAAAAAGTATTAGCCACTAGAAAGTGTGATATTCGTGCTTTTCACATTGTTATTCTTTTACGTTTTACGAGTTTGCGAATTTGACTTTTGAAGTGACGTTTTTAATTCTTTTAGTTTAATATTTTGTTGTTTTTTTAATTTCAATTAAATTTTCAAGATATGTGTTGAATTATTCTTGGTCAAAATTTCAACACAATCCGTTCAAAAATAAGGGAGCTATATTGTAATGATTAAGTGATGCGTTAGAAAAGTTCCAAGTGTATAAAGTTTAAAACAAGCCGTCGTTCCAGCAGGGTTAGGGTTAGGGTTAGGCATACACGATATGATCATTACTGGTGATTTTAATTTAAATACAAACGCGTTACTTTCAAGACGTAAAATTGACGGATTATGTGCCCAACACAATCTAATACAGATCATAAATGACCCAACGCATTTTACAGAACATTCTTCAACTGTGATAGACCTCATATTCGTAAGTTATCCCGATTCAATCATTTCATATGGTACTGGCGAACCGTTTCTTAACCAAACCATACGTATCACTGCCCAGTCTTTGGTATAGTTAAACATAAACAAAAACTGTAAATCGCAGGCGTACACTGGGAACAGCTCGTAGATGAGGATATTAATATATAAACACAAAATGCCACGCACGCTATATATGATGCTGCTTTGAAGTCTATTCCGAATAAAAATGTTTCTATTAGAACAGGTTATGCCCCGTGGATGAATCATGTGATTAAGTCCAAAATACGTAAACGAAAACGGTTGTATCACGATTTATTGTCTTAGTTTATTTGTTTAACCGCTACTAATTCTGAATAACATTCTTTTGAATTGCTTTTTTTCTTCGCATTTGTTGTATCTTCGCATTAAAATACAGATAATGGTTTCTTACTGCAAGGCTGAAAATGAAATGTAACATGCTTCTTAGAAGCGTCACATGAAATACTTACATATCATAAAGTTCAATTGTTAATAACACAGTGATGTTGAATACATATTTATGCGATGTGAGGACACATACTATGAGCTGATATCTATTCCATATCTAGTAATGGATATTTCCCAGTATATTTCTTATACTGTGCAAATACCAGCATATATAAGTGTATTGAAGTGAATTAGAAATGTTATGTATTCTTCGAATTTATGTATAAACTGTATAAATATTCATTAACCGTTGGATACATAACGATGCTATAAACTACATAACAATCAATTAATGCGGTGGATAAGGGAATACCAACAGAAACAACAATAACAACACAATTTAACTCTTTTTTTCAGTGTAATTAGTTAGAAATGGTAATGTTCAACCTTTATTTAAAACAAAACAACAGGGTATACACCAAATATGTGTTTTAAACGATATTTCTTTACAAATAATAATAATAGAACTCCACACAGTCTTCTTTGATGGATTCCTCATTTCCTTACTCTGTCATTTTGTGATGCTTATTCTGACTGTAACTTTGGAATGGATTGAGGTTTTCTTTAATAACTTGTCAAATATGATTTATTAAATGCATGACCCATTTCTGAGTGGATAAGATCATGTTTAAAGATGAACATGGTCAAAAGTAGCGTTTAGCTAAGTAGTGGCATGATCAATTGTGCAAAAGTGATCTATTGCAAACTATTTTAATCGAAATATAAAACTGCGTATGAATTTCACTAAGGTGAAACTAAATGATTAACATAAGACAGAGGATACAACTCGTATTATTTAAACTAAATATATAAAGAAGTAACATCTCAGCTGCATCTTATTTCCTTACCAAGAGCTGTTCAGACAATACAAATGCAATCTAAGCACACTACATTTTCATGTAATGAGGCTCAATAATCCTAACTTTATTATGAGCTTAGCAGATAAAAGGACCACTGATTTCTTTTGTTTGTAAAAGAAAAACAACCTGAATTGTTAATGGTTTTGTGAGTAAACTGTGCCAATGTGTTACTGAGCATGTTTTGCACATGCTTTGTAAACAGAACTGTGGTTTTAGTAAATTGTCGAAAAGGAAAAAGCAAGCCTTTAATAATGCATTTAGTAAACCGTTGTGTGAAACATTGAAACATTTAGAAAACACTTGGAGGGATTGTGCATAACAAAATTTGTCAGAGAAACTAAAGTGCTTACAAACATATTGGCAGAAATAATTAATTTTAGCAAGATTATTTCGTTAGAACTCATTAAATTGCAGATTGGCTTTTGCAGATTAATTAGAGACACAGAACAAGTTTCACTCTTTTCTGATATATTTCGCCTTAATAGGCTTTTTCAAAGTTTCTTTTTACAAATTGACTAAAAACAAACTTTGAAAAAGCCTATAAATGCGAAATATATCAGAAAAGAGTGAAACTTGTTCTGTGTCAAATTGCTTCTATCCTTACTGGATACAAAACTGAGGATTAATTAGAGGACAGTCAAATGTGTGATAATAAAATTTTGCAGATACAAGAATTGAGATGAAGCGCCGAAAATGTAACTCTTTTTTGTTCATTTGTCGATTCTCACACGTTCTTCTTTATTGATTGATGTTCTTATTTTTTAAGACCTTGATGGTCATCACTTTCCAATTATTCTAAATATCCTGCATGGTTGTATGGGTTACTTTGATAAATATGAATGGCCATTAAAATCATTGAAATAACATGGTACCGTGGTTGACATTTTGACCGGGGTTATTTGAAAAAATCTTATTCTAAATCACTTTGATTTAATTTGCCTGCAGTTTCTGTTAGGAAGTTAAATAATGTGTGCTACAAGCAGCCAGTTGTTCACTTCCTTATTAAAGGGGAAAATAAGGATTTAACCTTTATGAGCGAAGTCACCATTGAAGATTAACTAAAATATTATGGTTTTATGAAGATTTCCAAAGGAAATCATTGTTTGGATGGCAATCAAAATGCCATGAACATAAAAAATAACCCCCAAATAAATTACATAAGCATAGAATAATTCCCCCCCAAAAAACACCATGAACAAGGAATGAATACCAATGAAAAGAAATGATTGTAGAAAAACACCCACCCAATGAAATGCTTTAGACATACATGAGACCCAAAAGAAAGACCATTATATAGTGGAAGTAATCTCAAAAAATGCCTTAATCATAGAAGGATACCCAAAGAAAAGAAATAATTATACAAATGAACCTTAAATAAATATCTTGAATTTTTAAGTAAATAAGAAAAAACTTGGTTTTAAAACCCCTTGCCATATAATTGCACTCAGGCCGGTAATCGGTACCTTGCCGCTGTTCGGTCCGGCTGTTTCATATGTTATTGTCTAAATATGGTCGCAATTTAGAACACTTTAAGTATAATTGTGTGGTCTTAATCTGTACGAATGCAATGTTTTCCTCAGATTATCACATGACAACAGATTTACCGTATACTAGTGTAACCCATGCAAATAAATATGTTAATGCTCTTCGAAACATAACAAGAAAGACATACGATAAAGGCAAGCCCACTTTTTGGCTGTTCTTTATATATTCTACAGTTGTCGATATTCTGCATCATGTTAACAGCCTTTGTTTATGTATGGCCTTGACGCATTATTGTGCGACTTCAAGGAAATTAATTTTAACTTTGTCTTCCCATATTTTATTTCCACATTCATCACAAAATGTGTCTGGAGTCACTGGTGTATGCAAAACACAATACTTATTAGAATAACCGCTCCCACAAGTTTACAGACAGGCCAACTTGTTGATATTCATGAAAATATATTAACATTTTGGAAGTGAGCTAATTTCATGAAGACACAATTGAAGGTGGAGTGTAACCTTATATCTTTTAGGAGAGTAAATAATGTAACATAGTCATTGAATTATCATGACCAATAAATACAAATAAGGATCGTTGTCTGAGGCCTGAAAATATTTACTCCAGGCAATATAAGATTTTCATATGTGTACGCCTTTGTCCTCGTCAACATTTTTATAAACATTGCTTCATTGTTGACGTCATGGTAGTCGATATGAAAACAAGCATGTTTAAATTACACGCATTAGTTTAATCACGGATGGTTTAATACACAAATGTTGTTTTATTATCATATCTATAAGTGTTTCAGTGCCAATGTTAATTGTGCAAATTTGTTTATTCAATAGATTTTTACCAAATGACTCAATATTTCGCTCATTCATTTTAGTTATGTCGGTATGCGTTATTAAAACTTTTGATTGTGCGCATATAACAACTTATGTGTTTTTATATTTGTAGTGATCAGCTTCAGATCTATATAAAAAAATATCATTATCATCATCATAATTGTAATCATTAGCATTACCACCATCACCAATAATTATCATCATCATCATCACCATCATTAATCATCGTCATTAATCGTGATCATTATCATCATCAACATCATCATCACATTCATCAGTTTTCATCGTCACCATCAACAATAATTCTCATTATCACCATCATCATTGTTATTATTTTTATCATTATTACCATCAGTATCATCAATCATTATCAGTATCATCACCATTATTCATCATAATCATTATCATCATAATCAGTATTATCATGATCATTTTTATCATCAAATTCACCAGCCCTCATCATCATCAATATCATCAATAATCAGCATACTAATCATAGTTATCATCATCATCATTATCATCATCATCAAGCATCATCATTTTCATCATCATCGGCAGAGTTATCATCATAAGCATCATCTTCACCATCATCAATCATCACCATCATCATCATCAATCATCATCATTATCATCATCGTACACAGGACACACCCTCTTTTATAAGTTAACAACTATGCCAAGTTATTTAAAATGGTTCCAACACATGCCCAAGAGAATATGTATTTTGGGAAGTACTAATTTTATCCAAGATGACACACTTTTTTCCACGTTTTGATTATGATTTCAACAATATTATACTATTGCAAGGGTTATTACAAAAGTACCTTTTCTGCCCATTCAATATTTCAAAGTATTTCAAAAATAAATGTCCACCATTCATGTCAGATAATTTCACTAAACTATGCATCTGTCAAAACCAACAGAGACAATGTGACAATCAAATGTGTCAGTGTTTAATGACGTTTTGCTGCGGTGTTGATTGTTGTGTGCCAAACTCAAAGAGCAACAAAATGCAAGCACATGGACATGGAACTAACTGGATTCCATGTTTCAGATTTTTTGTTAACTATTTTCTTAGAAAACTGTGATTATGCAATAACAAGAATAAAACAATGCAACAGTTCCACGTGAAACTCCTTGTGATCGACAATTTAAAAAGCTTTTGCTGAAATGTAATAGTGTTGTTAGTTATTTACAGCCTCCATGTTCTTTTGATCCATTTAGATTGAAATAAAACGCCGTCTTATTGGAAGAAATTAATGTACAATTTGCGATTCCTTGAAATAAAACATGTCATCCTTATACAATTATGTATGCAATTAAGCTTGTCAGTAGTATTTCAGAGAAGCCATTTATCTGTTTTATTGGGATCTTGTCCTGTAAGTAAATCAGCAGTTAGATGCCAAAATCAATTTATGTTTGCCAGAACTGGTAACATACAGATAATGCTGATGGTGGGTATATCTGCCCAATTCTGTCGGAGACAGTATGCTTCTTTTTACAAAAGGAAGCCTTAAGTAAAATTGTTGGTTACTTACAAAATGCAGTATGGAAAGAATTATGGATCTTGCACCCTGCAGTTTTTCTCAATTTACTTTATCGATTTAGGAAGTTTTATTTTAATCCCTTCAATACTTTTGAATAGATGCCTTGTACATGAAAACTTAACAAAGGGCAATTACTCTGCCAATGCTAAAGAGAGGGAGGTATGGTCTTTGTACTCTGAATTTTCTCTAAAAGACTTCGTTGAAGGCTTCTGTATTTGATTCCCAACCAGATTCAGTGTAAGATATCCCGATGTACTGGAAACATAATGTCGTCACAGTGCAGCGATTCTTATCAGCAGTGATCAATACACTTATTCACAGAAAAAAGTGAAGTTTAATATTACCACTGACAAGTAAGCTGAGAGACAAAGATCATAGGAAAACTAAAACAAAATACTTAATACTGAAATATTGTTCGCCATCAGGTCAAAATTTGTCTGGTGAATGTATAGTAACTTTCATAATTTAATTTAATGGACAATTCACTTTATAAAGACACATAACACATGTACAGATACAATGCAATAAGAAGGTTACAATGCCCAATCTTAATTAATTGATAACGGTTTCCACTGATAGATGACTCATGTATTGATTAAAATGCTGCCAAAGCCTTGTTCTATTAAGTTTTGTTGTTCAGAGTTATAATTGTTTAGCATATCTATAAGCTCATAATAATTACTGCATACAATATATAGATTGAAAAAGAGCTAGTCAATAATTACTTGCAAGAAAAATCAAATGACATTATTTACTTGAGAGCGTATATTTCTTTACGTTACCTATTATGTTACAAAATTGAACATCAAATGCCTCAAATCTTGAAATTGAAACTTCATGGTTTGGTAAAAATATGGTAATGAATGTTAAATAAGAAATTAAGACAGATATATTATTGTTATTGGATTTTCATGGACCTTGAGACTGCTGAGTTAAAATGCAATAAGGATGCCAAATTGGCTTCATGTAAATTTACATAATATAACCTTTCAGAACATTTTACATACAGATCGAAATGAAGCCCTTCTTAATGTATGTCTTTAATTGACCTTCATATAGGTCTTCAGAAAATTAAGTTTCGAAAACAAATTGGTCATTCATTGAAAAAGCATTAACAAAATTGTTACGTGGATAAGACTAGAAATATGTTTCTTTTTCTTTAAAAATATACAAAGCTAAGACTGATTGGTAAAACAATGAAAATTACATCATTTGCCAAGCTTTTGTTGACAAGAAACTATGGCGTTTATAAAAGAGTAATTTTATGTAATGTTGGATTAATTTCATTTAGATATTGGAGCATATTAAACAATATGTTTTATTATGATTTATAAAGGTATATTGTATTGATAAAATAACCAAAGAAAATAAATCAAAATGTAATAAACACTAGATATTTTAGGACACCTTGAGATTGCATAAGATTTGATTTCTTCTTAGGGATTCCGTCCGGCCGTCCAGAACAGTTTTGTGTCCGGAGCCATATCTCGAAACTGATTGGGCCGATGTAATTGAAACTTGGTATGAGTGTATATTCTTATGGACGAGAGAATGGTGCACATCAAATGCCGTTGCAATCCATTTGCAAATTACAGAGTTATGGCTCTTTTTGACTTGAAAATAAGCAAACTATTGTGTCTGGAGCCACATCTTTGAACTACGTGGGAATATTTTATTGAAACATGGTATGAGTGTTTTATGGATAAGAGGATGATGCACGTCAAATTGGGACGCAAACCATTTGTTAATAATGGAGTTATGGCATTTTTTTACTTGAAATTAAACTTTTTATATATGTTTTTTTCTGTCTTGAGCTGTATCTCCAATACGTATGAGCCACAGCCATGAAACTTACCATAGCTCTTCTTACTCATTTGGAGTTGAGTCACATGCAAGACACATAACCTTAGAGGCAAAATCAAGGTCACACATTGAGGTCAAATATAATTCATTTGATGAATTATTCATAATTTAGCCATCAGTTCACTATGCATCAAGGGATTCGGAAATAAATTTCAACAATTGTTCTCCTTTATCGGGCTGTGTGCCACGGGGAAGACGCAATTATCTAGGGTCACCTACTGAGGTCAAATGTTACAAATTTTAATTAATCAATATGCTGTATTTTTTTCAGAATTCTACCATACATCGAGGGATTTTCAAATGCCCTGGTGTTATTGTTCATAGTTATTAGGCAGTGAGGCTCTTGCAAGACCCATGGCCAAGGTCAAGGTCACACAAATTTCTTTCAACACCGCCTTTTAATACCAGAGATATCACCATTTCTTAGATAAAATATCTTTTTTATAAGCTTTTGTTTGGTAGATTAAATATAAACAAGGTGTCAAATATATAAACAGAAAGCTGAACGAGCACAATAATACATGTATTGGCCTTACGGAAAATATTTTAATAACACGATCTTTTAATAGCATCCTTTGCTTCTTTAAAAAAGTGTACTTCATTTTGGATTGTATAATGCGGAGCTTTATTTTAGAACTGCCGTTATAGGTTTCATTTTAAAGCCTTTATAAAAGCGTCTCAATGAATGATTCTATATGTATTTGTGGACAGAGTTTTGCGTTGCAAGCTTGGAAAATGATAAGCTTGAATAGTGGTGTCTGCTGCAAACCCATCACAAGTGTAAATGAGTTAAAACATAATTAAGAACAGACACAACCCTTCACTTACAAATTAATGTATGTTGATGTATTTATGTATAATTACCAAATGGAACAATTATTAGCAATTTCAGCAACTGTTAATGGTACTGATTTCAAAATTGTTAGCTGTGTCAAAAAACGTTTAGTGTAAATAATAATTGTATTTATTTAAAAAATATTAACTACGTCTGTATACATATGTGTTACAAATTCAAATACATATTCAATATTTATTCATTTCCACTACAGAATTGGTATGGTCATATATGTTAACATAACACCTTTTTCCTAAATGATGATTTTTTTTTATTCACAAAATACGGAAATATACCTTATCATGTTGACATATTGTTTGTAAATGTATGTGTTTAGACGATGTACTATGTAAGTCTTGAATAAAATGTCTGTCTGTCAACCCTTCACCTACACCTTTTCTTTTAGTTCTGCACCCATTCATGAATTCAAAATGTATTTGGCGGGGGATATCAATTCAATGATCTCGCTTGTTTGTAATACTTTTCTGTGATAAATAAATCGCAGTGGAAAGAGGGGTAACATGCAGGAGATGGGCCATGCTAATTAACTAATTAACTAATCCATTGTTATAAGATGATAGTAATTGGGCCTTTGTATTGCATGTTTATAAACTAGTACATTGTTATGATTAGTGGATAAGATGCACGGAATTACCGTTAACGAGTGTTTTAAGCCACGTACCCAATGTCCAATTAGTCTTATTCAGTAACATTAATTGCCATACTGACGACAATCGTACCTTTATCAGCACCAATAAGAGTTTGTGCGAATATTATTGGTTAAAATTAATGTAATGCAGCTGAACATGTTTGTATCTTTGCAATGTATTACTGATGTGAACGATGTTCTAGTTTGTTGTGTGTTTTTTTTTTGCTTAATAAAAGGATGCTTTTAAATAACGTGACAATAGCATTGATAGGACCCCTTTTCACAAAAAAAATCTAATTTATCAGGCATGGGTTAGAATTGTAATGGTTTAAGTTAGTAATAAAAGAACGACTTAATTTTGAAACAAATTATCAATGCATTTTTGAAACTTAATTTGAAACATAACACAAGTATTATGTAAGAGAGGTTCCAGTTGCATTTTTTTCTTACTAAAATGCTGCTATTAACAGCTGTAACAATTATATTCAAAAACACCAATATTAAAATTATAAACTATTCATGTTTTTATTAAAAAGCAATTGAACCGGTTTGTATGGTTTATGTTTGCATGAAAATCTCTACAGCAAGTTAAATGTATATCCGACAAAAAAGTGTCAATAATGTGTAATAAATTAAAATTGATACAATACTATTTAGATACTAGTAAATCTAGTTAAACAAAAACAACCAAATATATATATATATGTGTGTTATTTCTCCGTAATAAAAGCATAGACTTATTTTAATTAAGTGTTGATCGCACATCGTCATCTTTTTATTGCGTTTATTATCTTCGATCCGCTGTGTATTTAAATAACTACATCCCTAAAAAACACAATATACACAGTGGGCATGAAAGTTGTTTTCAATTAGCGTTAATCGATACTATTCTACCTAACCGAAGTTAACAGAATAGATACAGCTTTATTGACAGATTGAGGTTTACAGGAAATGTAAACTCTCAGCTAAGTACAAGTAACATTTTGTAATGTACTCCTCTTTGAGTAGTATCTTGATTAATCTAGATTGCGAAACAAACGCCGGATGTGTGCGTGGATTACGCTGGATATTAATGGTATTCATGCCTTTGGTAATTTAGTCTCATACAATTTACACATTTAAATACTTATTCGTTGGGATCTGAAATTCGTGGAACGGTCTAGAAACGGAATCTACACAAATTAATATCCCACGAACGATAATGGTTTCCAAGTAACAGTCAAGTACAGGATTTGTTGTATTTGGAATACAAAAATCTTATCTATAAGTAAGTCATTGTCAATTACATGAATCTAAATTTTCTTAAATTCCCTTCAATAATTTTGGTCCAGCTTTTTTGACGTATGGGACATGTAAAATGGTGGACATCTTCTTTACTACTTATGCCCTTATTTGCCTATTTTGTGGATCTCTTTGCAGGTAGGCAATAAGTACCCATACATTTAGCTGATGGTTGAAGGCAACAGAACCAGCCCCATGTGAGACTCGCACCTTCAACCACAAATTGTATTGGAAAAACGTCCTTACCACTAGACCACATATATGGTTTATTTATGGAAAATAACATACTGGTGACATAGAAATTTATAAAACTTTATTATAAGTAGGTTTCAGCACATCATTTTACTGAAAAAAGTATCTACTAGTATCGTATTGTGATACACATATTGTGAGTATGAATTGCGTGAAAACTCTGTTCTTTTTAAGCGTGAATTATATTTTGGACCTTTATTTTAATTAAAAAGGGTACCTAAAGATACACTCCAGTTATATTATTATTGTGAAAACATTAAAAACAAGCAAGTTCTTTGAATAGATATCCCCCGCAAATTTCAAAATTGAATGAAAGGCGGACGGAATGACGGACGGACCACGCCAATTATATATCCCTCTGCATTTCGCGGGGGCTAAAAACAATGTTATAAAATGTGTCTGTTTCCTTCATCTTAAATAACGCAGCAAACCTATAATCAGCACTTTAGAAATGTGAATAACAATAAAAGCTTTTATTTTCACTCAATTTTTTTTACCACAGTTGAGAGATTTTAATTAAACTATTCTGTGAATTCATTCTTGTAGAAATACTGTCATCTTCATCACTTTAGTGCTGTATTGATGTAAAATAGCAGTGTGCATGTGTTTGCTTTGAATGCTATTAACAAGGGAACATTACTGTAGTAGTAAAGTGATTTTAAATGCCGACTCCTCTATTACCTGTATTCCCTGTACACCCCTTAGACAATTTGTAACCATTTACTTCTCTCGGTTAATTATGCATCAGTTCTTTCTTGCTGCATTTGGTGTTCGATTGCTTGAACATCTCTGGTGGACTAAAGGTTATCTCGTATTGGATATCAAGTCCAAACATAATTTCACAATTAAATTGCATATATGACGTGTGTGCCATAAATGTCAAACTTGGCATTTTCAAATTCGATTTTTTGCCAGTTGCATTTGTTTTGCTGCAAATATTTTATTTATAATTGATGTTTTAACACCATGGAATCTTTGAGGCCAACTATTTTGAATGTATCAGTTCAAACTGGGCATTGTCTTTGACGTTATTGTCAAAGTATAAAAAAGTGAACATGCTTGTCTAGTTTATGGTTTTATTAGGATGTGAGATGATTAAAATTTGAGAATAAATTTGAAACTTTGGTACACAGATCTTTAATGTGTGTTAAAAAAAATAGCTTTTGCAATTTTCATAATACCATTCTACGATTCTTTTTTGGATTAAGCAGCATATTTTTTGTATATGATATACATCTCTTGATAAATATTAACAAAAAGATGTACTTATGTCCTTATGTTTTGTGCATATCATAACAAATTAATTTTTTCAATACACTTATGTTGTGCGTTGCATAACTAATCAAATTGCAATACGCATGTCCTTATTTTGTGTATTTTAGAACATATCATATTACAATACGTATGTCCTTATTTTGTGCTTTTTATAATAAATCAAATTGCAATACGTATATCGTCATGTGGTGTGCATTTCATAACAAATCATATTACAATACCTATGTCCTTATGTTGTGAATTTTGTAACAAATCAAATTTCAATGATTATCTTCATAGTTTGTGCATATCTTAACTAATCATAAAACAATACTTCACGAGGTGGAATCATTGCGGCCATAACGCTCGTGTTATGTGCGTAAAATGTCGCAATGCA
The DNA here is from genome assembly GCA_007657795.1 of Dreissena rostriformis. NCBI lineage: Eukaryota > Metazoa > Mollusca > Bivalvia > Myida > Dreissenidae > Dreissena > Dreissena rostriformis. The sequence continues at coordinate 351,968 of VMBQ01001262.1, forward strand.
GCTTCCGTTGTGGCGGCAATTAAAAAAAATGGATGCAAACGGTGAGAATGATTTAGTTTTTTAAGGTTTCCCGAAGACATACAGACCTTAATTTAAAAATCGGGGAATACTATTCAATACGAATATTAATAGTGTTTACTATTCTGGAAAAATTCTTTAGAAAAATCCGATATCCTAACCTCAAGGACTTTACAAAGGTTGGTTCATTTGATGATGACAATGAACAAATCGCATATGTGTACGATTTTATCATAATTTTGAACAGAAAACCCCATTTATTATTAATTTTTATTAACTATGCTCGGCTACAAAAATATCGTAACCTCTGCTGAAAAGAAGGCGTTGCAACCGTTGTTTTGAAAATGTTGTGGTCGCAATTAATTGTTGTGGAGCTGATGTGAAGTAACTTATATAAGAACAAACGTAACGGCAGTAATGTACATGTAACATAAGATCAAAGGTTGGTAATATTTTATTTAAAAAACTGAAACAATACAATTGTGTTGCACGAAAACCTCGCTCATAGTAAACATTATTTTTATTATTGCTTTTTTATTGCTTATGGGAATTTTCAATGAAAAACAAGAGAAAGGATTGTTCCTATCCAGTATCAAACGGATTTCTTACAATACAAAAGTCCGTAGAAAACTTCTTGAAATCGGACGTTAAATACTACGCCTGTGGGTGGTGGAAAACGTCCAAATAGCTGTCCGAAAAAAATATTTTCTCCTGTATTGAAACGTAGTAGCATATTGTCATGAATCCCCAAAATAAGTCATATTTTTTCAAAACACATAAGGCACACAAGCAATTCATATATTGTCAAAGCTAAAAAAAAGACTATGAGTGGTCGTAAAGCGAGGTTTTTGTGCAACATTATTGTATTGTTTTAGGTTTTTGTTTAAATAAAATATTACCAACCTTTGATCTTATGTTACATTACTGCCCTTACGTTTGTTCTTATATAAGTAAGTTCACATCAGCACCACAACTATAAATTGCGTCCACAACATGTGCTCGCGACCACAGCATTTTCAAAATAACGGGTACAATGCCTTCTTTTCAGCAGAGGTTACGATATTTTTTTGTAGCCAAAAATAGTTATTTAAAAAAAAAAAAAAAATATGAAATGTGATTTTCTGTACAAAAATATAATAATATCGCAAAAATATGCGACTTGTTCATTGTCAATATCATCGGATTTTTCTCAAGAATTTTTCCAGAATAGTAAACAATATTAATATTCGTATCGAATAGCATTCCCCGATTTTTAAATTAAGGTTTGTATGTCTTCGGAAAACGTAAAAAACAAAATCGTACTCACCGTTTGCATTCATGTTTTGAAATTGCCACCACAACGGAAGCTGCATTGCGACATTTTACGCACATCACACGAACGTTATGGTCGCAATGATTCCACCCCGTGATACTTATGTACTTATTTTGTGCATTTTATAACAAATCAAATTATTATATGTTTAAATCAAATAATAATACTTTTGTTTATATTTTAAGCATTTCTAAACTTATTAATATTTAATTAACTTATCTTCCTTTTTTGTCCCTTTCATGATATCAAATTGCAATACTTATATCCTTAATTGTTGTGTGCATTTCATAACAAAAATGAAATTGCAATAGTTAAATTTCACCCTTAAAAACACATATTTTGTGCACACTAAAGTGCTTTTGAGTATTTTAAAGCCCTTAAAAACACATTTTTTGTGCACACTTAAGTGTTTTTAAGTATTTAAAAGCCCTTAAAATACGTACTTAAAATTCAGAATACATTCTGAACGTACCGTTTGTAAGCGTCGCTCGGTACGCACGGCATGGAGCACCATTGCATTCCCGATGGTCGTGACGAGACACAGGAGAGTGAGTACCACCCCGAGAGGTATTTCCCGCCATAGTTCCTTTTTTGGACCCAAATCATCAGACCCTGTCTCGTTGCTGCTGCAGTTGTCAAACAGTATGGAATCCCAGTAAAAATTCACTGAATTCGTGCTCAAAACAAAACTTTTATTCTCAAGGCGCACTGGATCCGTAACTGACATGTTGTTTGTATTACATTTCCCAGTTTTCATTACATCTCCTGTGCAGTATTACAATGCCAGATTAATATCCTATTTGATATAGCTGAAAGTCTTTTGGAATGAGAGGTTGTGTTTCCTTTCGTGAAGTTGAACATTGCCGACTCTTTATATCAATATAAGTATCCTCAATAACTGCTTTTTAACATATAAATGTTAGTGTATTTGTTGCTTATTTTTGCATTTTCCGCTGTTTTGGAATCAAATAAAATATAAATATTTCATTAGTTTTTTTTAACTGGACAATTTAAATACCCACTTCCTGACTATTTTCATTCATAATTTCCTTTTTTTTCACAATCACATTGTCAAACACTTTTTTTAAATATGAAAGAAACAACAATTTCTCATAATGAATTATGTAAATGAAAGGCACCAAAAGCCTCTCAACATTTTCCAATGATTACAGATGTCAGACAAATGCATAAGAAATTGTTATTCCCCTATCGCTGAATACTTTCCACTATCTCACATTGATAACTAAATGTTTTATTTTGATAAAAATCACATAACGTTTATTTCATGAATGAAATGGTCTCTCTCTCAGCACTGCCATCAATTGAAGGATAGAAATTGCCGACACAAGATTGGTATTGGAATTTCTCCGCCATTGCCTGTTCCTGCAGATCCCTTTATCTCCAAAGGTGATCCTTACAAAGTATAGGAAACTATTCTTTCCCGTGGCGGGCTTAAGAGATTCTCAGAACGGATGCCATTTAACAATGAAATCTACCACAGCAGCCTCTCAAGAATATTAAAGATTTTGAACAAGATATAACTTTAAAAAAAGATGTTTGGCGTTTATCCTGATTTTGAAAATAATTGTTTAAATAATAATATGTGTGTAAATAATTAAATTGAAAAACAAGGTACAAATTGTTACTGTAGTTTTTTCAGTTGTTATACCCATTTCCAACGCATGAAATGTTTGTTAAATTGTGTATTGGATATTTATGTAGAAAATATTAAATGCATGTTTATACAGTTTGTAAATCAATAAGTAGTACATTTCACATTTCCAATGTACTTTTATACACTTATCTATGCTGTTATTTGCAGAATATAAGACATATAGGAAATATCCATTAATACATGAACATGAACATGTATATTCAATTTTTTTAGATAGATATAAATAATACTTCTTAAGAAGCATTTAAATTGCACTATTAATAAATAATTGCGTATCTAACTACGATACTTTGCGAAGAAAAAAGTCTGACTGTTATTAAAAGCAAACAGGCAAATGTCGAAAGGCTATTCCGGCTTTCAGGGAAGATATTCAGTCAAGCTATACTGACCTTGGAATCCTGCAAGAAAAAAATGTATTGTGTGTTTGTGTGTGTGTGTGTGTGTGTGTGTGTGTGTGTGTGTGTGTGTGTGTGTGTGTGTGTGTGTGCGTGCGTGTGCGTGCGTGCGTGCGTGTGTGCGTGCGTGTGCGTGTGCGTGCGCGTGCGCGTGAGCGTGCGCGTGCGTGTGCGTGTGCGCGTGCGCGTGCGCGTGCGTGTGTGCGAGTGTGTGTGTGTGTGTATTTCAAAGTGTATGAGGTCTTTCCACGCCTGAGGAATTGGAATATTCAAGAATTGCTTTAATTTTGATTCATACTTGACATTAACCACCTCGATCTATCTACATCATTTTTCTTGTAGAACAATTTGTAAATGGCATAATTACCAGTTGAAGCCTGTATATATTCAAGCGCTGGATGCATTTTTGTTGGTCTATTCTTTATTCTTAAGTCTAATAATTGGTTGGTGAATACATGCCCTGCTGGAGTGTGATCTTTTGAGTTATAGCTGCAATCAAGCTATTAAGTATTGAAAGATGTTCAATTGTGGTGTGGTCTTTGGTTGTCGGGGTTAGTCGGAGTACTAGAAGGAAATCCCACCTGTCCTGTATGGTGACCATCAATCTAACTCACATGCTTCCGGGAACATGGATTGAACCCGGGCGGCCGAGGTGAGAAGAATGTATTATGTTCAAAGAAGGTACACAATATGTGTGCTGGAATGTTGGCTCATACACAACCCAATATTATACAACTATATACCATGACTTTTCATAAGTTTGTTATTGGTATATCATTGGTTTGGAGAGTTGGGTGAGGAACTGTTGTATCTTGTCAACATTTATATGGGCCGCGCTCTGTAAAAAAGGGGTTTAATGCATGTGAGTAAAGTGTCGTGCCAGATTAGCCTGTGAAGTCTGCACAGGCTAATCAGGGACTACACTTTCCGCTTTTATGATATTTTTCGTTTACAGAAAAAAAATAGCAAAAATTTAGGCGGAAAGATTCCTCCCCGATTAGCCTTTGTAAACTGCACAGGTTAATCTGGGACGACACTATAGGTTAAAGTATCCTTAATATGTTTAGTGTGCAATACTATACTCTCTAAAAGCATGAACATCATTTAGTGGAAGACACGATTCTCTGTGGGGGGCACTTGCCATGACTTAATTTTATAATATTTCTTTGTGCATTACCGGTACATGTAGGTAGGGAAAAAATGTTGTTTACTAGAAATTCACTATTTTGCTTGAAGGTTGGAGACTACATGAGACTTTGACAGATGGCGGGAAACCCTCATGACCTGAGAGAAGCCGGTAAATAGTTGGCCGAAAAGCAGTGACCGTTGATTCGTGTCGAGTTCTTCCTTACATATCGCATGACCCATCATTTTTATTGTTTAAATCATTGCGGCTTGGAATGCTGTTTAAGAAAAGTAATGGTTATGAGGGTCTCTATGCGCAAAAGTTTGACTTTATGTTTTTGTTAAAGTTATTGCTTAAATTAGATTGAATTTGTTTAGGAAATCTCTTAGAACATTGTGACCTTTACGCACATGCATTAAACCCCCTTTTCACAGAGCAGGGCTCATATAATAATATATATAATTATACAATAGCTCTGTGTTCAACATTCAGTTAGCATCCTTGCAAAATGCAATGCTGCATCCCTATTATTTTCAATTTGGCCAGAAAGCAGAACTAGAATTAATTTGAGCCTACTCCAACATTGTATTGGCTCTTGATATTCACCCATTTATGCCTAGTGTCTAAAAAAAGGCCTTGGCAAACAGCGTAGACCCAGATGAGATGCCGCATGATGCGGCGTCTCATCAGGGTCTGCGCTGTTGGCTTAAAGGAATTTCTGTAAGATATATATTATAAATATAGAAATATATATTATTGACATTCCTAATTTTGGAAATAAATTGATCCAATTTAGAAGGATGGGAGAGTCCACTAGGCATAAATGGGTTAAAGGTCAATAACCTGAGTGAGACAGCTACACAAAAAAAATAAAAAAAAATAACAAGAAATAGTCACAAAATGACTTGTTACAAAATGTGCAACAATTAAAGCATTTTTATGCAAAACAAAAGCATAATACTATTTTATGGGAATGTATTATGTTTAATCCATTTTTATTTTCAGAGAACTTTTAACAAATAATTTCTTATGAGAGAGTATTGCATGTTCAAAGGACATGCATTTTATAGCTTCTCTGCAAGGTACTGATGTAAGTTCATTGCAGCTTTAATGGCACTGGTACACAGATGTTGGTATATTTTGAAGTGTGCAATTCAATGTGCTAGCATATTTATTACGCAAAAGTACTAAAAGGTATATTAACCTGAAAATAAATATAATGTAAGAAAACAATAAGAAAAGGTGCACCACTTGGCTGGTCTAGCATAAACTATTGTGTTTTTTATACGTCATGTTTGCAATCCGCAAGAAAAAAAATCCAAATAATTCATTGTTTCGCACTACAAACTGGTGCTGAATGGGTCAAGTTCCCCCTGGGTACTACTTCCCCATACCCCGGGTACTTGGAAGTATACTTCAAAGTACCCGGGGTACGGGGAAGTATACTTCAAAATAACCGGGGTACGGGGAAGTAGTACCCGAAAAAAAATCGTACCCATTGTTTTTTGTACCCATTTTTTTTCCTACCCAATTTTTTTTTCGTACCCAAATTTTTTTTCGTTCCCAAATTTTTGTCATAATTTTTTCCTACCCAAAATTTTCGTACCCACCCATATTTTTTTTTCGTTACCAAAATTTTCGTACCAACATTTTTTTTCGTACCCAAAATTTTCGTACCCACATTTTTAAGGGTACGAAGAAAAAAGTGGGTATGAAAATTTTGGGTACGAAAAAAATGTGGGTACGATAATTTTGGGTACAAAAAAAATAAGCAAAAAATAAAATTGGGTATGGAAAAAAAATTGGGTACGAAAAAATGTTTGGGTACGAAAACAAATTTGGGTACGAAAAAAAATTGGGTACAAAAAATTTTGGGTATGAATTTTTTCCGGGTACTACTTCCCCGTACCCCGGGTACATTGAAGTATATTTCCTCGTACCCCGGGTATTTGAAGTAAACTTCAAAGTACCCGGGGTATGGGGAAGTAGAACCCGGGGGGAACTTGACCCATTCAGCCAAACTGGTCACTTATAAAGATCAATGTTCAAATAAGGACATCTTACTGCTTTTGCAGACTGTTACTTTATGTACCAGACAATTTAAAAAAACTTGCCAAAAATGTTCACCATTTGGGTACATGTTGTGTGCCTGTCCCTTGATCAAAAGTCAAGGTCATACTTAAAGGTCTTATATGCTCTAAATATGAGCATGCTATTACTGTTGCAGACTGTCACTTCAGCATTGAATCATGCATTTTACAATAACATGCCTCTAGAGTTCACTGTTTTGAGTTGATGTTTCTTCATCGATTGTGAATTAACCTCGGCAAAGCTCCATTAAGTCATTTTTTAAATGGTCACTTCAAACAAAGTTTGTTTTATACTTAGATACTTCACAAAACATGTAAACAGATGTATTATGAAATACCAATAGACAAGTTTCACATTCCCAATGTATGTTGTTATCAAAATGCAATTATTTATCGATTAATAAATAGGGGCACGTAATGTGCCAACCTCCGCGCAGAGATTTGACTGGAACCAGCGTAGCTGGATCAAATTGATCAAGTTGAATGTGAGAGCAAGGAATACGAAATACCGTTAGGGCCATCATGGTTACACATTAAAATCCAGAGGGCGACAATGCGAGAATACGATGACGACAGTGCGACAATACGATGGCGACAGTGCGATAGTACGATAGCGACAATGCGATAATAGGACAATGACAATGCAAGAGTGCGAGAATACAATGACGACAGTGTGACAACGCGATAATACGATGGCAACAATGCGATAGTACGATGGCGACAATGCGATAGTCATATCTTACTGTCGCCATCGTATTGTTGCACTGTCGTCATCGTATTATGGCATTGTCGCCATCATACTGTCGCACTGTTGCCATCGTATTGTCGCACTGTCGTCATAGTATTATCGCACTATCGCATTGTCGCCATCAAACTATCGCACTGTCGCCATCGTTTTGTCACACTGTCGTCATCGTATTGTCGCACTGGCGTCATCGTAGTCTCGCACTCTCGCATTGTCGCATTGTCGCCATCGTACTATCGCACTGTCGCCATCGTATTGTTGTACTGTCGCCATAGCATTGTCGCACTGTCATCGTATTCTCGCACTCTCGCATTGTCGTCATCGTATTATCGCATTGCCGCCATGGTACTATTGCACTATCGCCATCGTATTGTCCCACTGTCGACATCGTCTTATCGCACTCTCGCATTGTCGCCCTCTGGATTTTAATGTGTAACCACGATGGCCCTAACGGTATTCCGTAAAGGAACGACAACTCTGCATGTAGATTGGTAATGTGCGGTTCTTGAGTGGTTATAACTGTCTGCAGATAGAAAGCGTCATTTTACGTGTATTATCTATACATAATCGATAGCATTACTTCTGGATAATATGATAACAAAAGTATGATGAGTATCATTATTTTAGTTAAGTGCTTAATTAGAAACAATGCAATTTAGACTTGTTTTATTCTTTCTGTAAGACATGCCATAGAGGTATTCCTTCCAAACCGTGTGCAATTTAGTGTCAGATAATAATCTTATAATTTATATGAACACATGACCACTTAGTGACCGGATTGTGTACAGTTGGGTAATAATTTTTAGATGGCATGTGACGATTTCATCATCAACATATTATCATACCAATTATTGCAGTAAGACAGAGGTCTCAGAGTGTCTCAACAATTGACACTTGAAAATAAGTTACATGTACTGGTTATGACAATTTTAAAAACACTTTGTTATTTTATTGAACAATATTATGTCTCTATAGGCAATCCCAGCTTCCACATCGTCAGCCGCGTTCTTGATTTGTTTCATCAAGGGAGGTAACTCTATGGAACTCGATCTTGGGAATGGGAAAAGGGTCTGTCTATTGGTTTTTGAAAGGCTTGATGGAACTTTTCATTGCTAGTCACACAAACTGAATAGAGGCTTGGACATTTATCCCATTAAAATTGGTGCCGGTATGGTGTCCGCCTAACAACCGGGAGGTCACAGGTTCGATCCCCACTGTGGGAGCGTTCTTTAAATCTCCACCAAAGACACCAAGTAGACTTTAGTCTAGTGGTTTTAGGCCCAGGAAAAGGACTCAAGAGCGTTTCAAATAAGTAGTAAGTACTTTTAATGCAATGGAACTAAAATAAATAGTTATAAAACTATTTAAAAAAAAAAAGTATTTCGGAATCAAGGCCGCAACCCATTGTTTCAGCTCACCTTGTGTCATATGGAGTGCAGTCACTAATGTGTAGCGTTTTATCACTCTATAGCCTAGAGGCCACAGTTTTAGCTCAAATTTTATAGAAATTGATCAGAATGTATATATTGACAATATTTAGTAAAAAAGTTGCGATAGGGTAAGGTCACCAGGTCACATTCTACAAAAACCTTTTTACCACTCTAGAAACCACATTTATGATTCAATCTTTATGGATTTTTTTACTTTGAAAACATCTAGGCCAATATTGAATTTGGGTTATTTTGGATTTAGGACAAGGTTACATGGTTTTGCATTGAAATGTGTGTGTAGGTGCTTTACAGTTATTTAAATTAAATTAATTACATAGTTATTTAAATTAAATTATTTAAATTAAATTAATTGGTAAAACCATGAACATGTAGTTTTGTAGCATAGCCATTGTTTTAGTTATCAAAATGTTCAGGTTTGATTTTGTAGTTAACTTTCTATGTAACTCTTACAGATATTCATTATTAAATATGTCTTCACATTCGTTATATAAGGTGACTTACATAATATGTACATTACACTATTAAAGCAGAAGAATAGTCAAGCATATTATCTTGGGAAATCTCTTGTTATATCTAGGACGAGATTTAATATGGCTAGGATAGGGTTAGAAACAAAGTCATTGGGTCAAATTTAAGCAAAAACCTTATAAACACTCTAGATGCCTCATTTGTGACCTAATTAGGATAAAATTTAGTCTGAATGGTTGTCTTGACTATATATAGGTCAATTTCATAACTGGGTCACATTAGGTCATTAACTAGGTGACCAGGTCTTTGACCATTTTGTTCCAATTAAATTCAGATGAGTGGTAAGGGCCATCTTGGCTCTCTTGTTTAACACTATTTTGTTTAAGGATGCATAGGTTCATGTTCATCCACATTTAAAAAAAGTAAATCTCTTGTTGGAAAGAAAGTTTGTGATAATCTTTAATAATCTTGATATTTTTCTTGTATAGTTAAAGATAAACATTAGAGTGGATAGAATTATGTAATTATGGAAAAAATATCTCAATATCTACTGCCATAAAATATAATTGCATGTACAGGTATATTTTATGTAAACCTAAATCAAATCATAGGTGTTTAGTATGTTTTGCTTAATCAGGGATTATTATCTGAAAGGAAAACTATGTACTTAGATTATTGAAAATCCCTCGAAGGTTTACATGTTTTTAACCTGTCAGAGACTCATGTTATGTTCATTTAGTAATAGGCAATACAAACTTAGCCCTTTGCATGCTGGGATATTTGTCGATGCTAAAATGTCGTCTGCTGAATTTCTAAATTTAGCATTTTCATCGATTTTTTTTCAAAGAATACTATCAGAAAAGCAAACAGTTTGGATCCTGATGAGACGCCACGTTCTGTGGCGTCTCATCTGGATCCAAACTGTTTGCAAAGGCCTTCAAAATTCGGTTCCAGCGCTCAAAGGGTTAGAGTATTCTGCCTATCCTGAACCTATTCTATCCTAACTAATCATGGAACATTTTATTGAATTTGATAGTTTTTTCAGCGTTGCACTTGTCCATCCAGCCATACATACAAACACAAACAAACATACAAACATCCTAGTGTGTGCGTTCATCCTTATCTTGTCTGAACTGCAAATTCATCTTTTATCTTGCCATGTGTGTGCCCCTAGCTCAAAGGTCAAGGTCTTTTTTACAGGTCAGATGTCAAATATTTATAAAATAAAATCAGCTTGTTAAGACAGAACTTCACTATTTGTAAGGTTATTAAAATTATTTGTCATCACCCTGTGAAGGTAGCGTGCCGCGGCAACACCTGTGCTCCAAGGTCAAAGTTCAAGGTCACAATAAGATGTCAAACATCTAATACAGGTGTAAAACAATCTATTTATGTTATTGATTGCTTTGAATGAATTAAGTGTTTTCTGGTTAAATAAGTGTTTTGTTATAATTGAATCCACATGTTAAATTAGTAACCAATTACCAAAATACTGACATTTCACTGTAAACTACAGAAAGGCATAAAATAATAACCAATATATTTTTATTACTGATCATCAGTTCAATTTTTTTTAAAGATTCCATTAAAATAATAACATTGTTTGGTTTGGATGTAACCTTAAGCAAACTTATATTATTTCTGCCTTAATTTCCTTGTTGTTGATAATGTTAACATTCATCATCCGTACGTACAGAATCATTGAACTGTATTTCTGTGGAAGAATGTTAATCCGATCAGAATTAGTTTCTTAGAATTGCGTGCTCTGGAAACACATATAAAACAAATAAACGTACAAAACTAAGGTCCAATGATCATTTTATGGCCTTTTTACGATAATATTTTCCCTCAATTCAGCAGGTTGCCTGTGTTTACACTTTAGAAAAATGCTTAAAAGTGAACGAATAATGCTTATCATAAGTTTTCATCTTTGTAGGCTGTCTGATTAGCATCAACGCAGAAAGGTGTACTAATGAACAATCAATAATGTATTTTTTGTGTTATATTTTTTTTTTCCAGATGTAGGATGAGTGCTGGTAGATCAGGAACACTGGAACACGTCATAAAGCTGCTTGAAACAGTCATCAATATCAATCAAACTGAAGCAGGACAGTGTTAGTGAAAGTAAGGCACTGACGTTATTAACTTGTTGTACTAGCAGGTTTTTTTTTGGCCCGATTTTATAGCCGAATAACGGCTATGTTCCCAATGGCTAAAGGTATACTTTTTTCCAAAAATTTGGAAAAAAATCCCAATTTAAAAAAAAAAAAAAAAAACAAA
>VMBQ01001262.1:364921-391544 GCA_007657795.1 Dreissena rostriformis
ATTTAACCCTTTGAGCGCTGGAACCGGATTTTGAAGGCCTTTGCAAACAGTTTGGATCCAGATGAGACGCCACAGAACGTGGCGTCTCATCAGGATCCAAACTGTTTGCTATTCTGATAGTATTCTTTGAAAAAAAATCAAAGAAAATGCTAATTTTAGAAATTTAGCAGACAACATTTTAGCAGACGACAAATTTCCCAGCATGCAAAGGGTTAAGCACATGCATTAAGCCCCATTTTCATAGAGCAAGGCTCATATTGATTTAGATGATCGTAAAGTACAGCATTATTTCATGATTGACTTTTCTGTTTTACAAGAAGGAGTCTAAAGATACAAACACTATCAAACTGCAAAGTATCACGTAACTAATTTTTGAATGTTTATTAGAAAGTATGAATTTTAAAACTAGATTAAACACATCAGTATTCACAGTTACTAGTTTTTTGAACACCAATAAATTATAAGCAAGATTATGTTCTGTAGCATTAATGTTATACATTGGAATGTTTTATACTTTACATTTTCAAATGCCAGTTAAAAAAATAATAATGGGGAGTATCATAAGAACATCTGTGGGGGTCAAGGCAGATCAATTTCACCCAGACCTTTAAATGGGCTTATTTTGTGACAAATCGGCAACATTTTTGTTCCGTATAATCAAATTATATAACAAAAATACAAGCCTCACCCAAATGTCAAATTTTCCAGGCCAAATGCTCTCGGGAATCCTGAAGGCGTACATTAATGCCCCGCCTATGTAGAGAACTGCCATGGTTACCAAGTGCAGGAACCCAAACTCGAATACTGCACACGCCATTCCCTCTATGACTACGAAGTGGACAGCAGGAATCACTCCCGTTAAGCCGAGGGCAATAAACAGACCTGGAATACAGTTCAGAGAGTAAATGTTATGCTCACTTTATGCTAACAGAAAAAGGACTAAAGTACCATTGTTAAATTAACCAATGAACATTGCGAAAACTTAGTTCTGATTCTGAAAACATATGTTCAGTTTTAAGCTTGACTATTCATTGAATACCGGTAGTTTGAGCTGTACAGTTCGATCATTTATCAACGTTGACATAATGCTATGGTTAAGGTTTGCTTGCACATAATGCTACAAGTTACACTTTACATCAAAGGGACAAAAAGAAGAGTTTTGTTTATTTGTTTTAATAGAACATCTTATTTTATATGCACATTATTCCTCTTACCTGCTCTTACAGGCCTATACTCAGAGGCGGCAAATTTGTCAAAAAGGGAGACCACTATGCAGCCCATCCCTAGCGCGCTTATTGAGACAAGGTAGACAATATGGGCTGTGCGGTTCTCGTAGAAACCATAGTACAGCCATGGCACAAAGGAGCCCACGGTAAGGAGTGCGATCCCACAGTAATCTAACCTGAAATATGGAAGTCAATGATATATAAGTATTGTTGCAAAAAAAACAAACATGTTTCAGCTGTGTTAGTAACTGACTGTTTGTGTCTTCCCAATTTTCCATCTTGTAACATTAAAGTATAATAAAGAGAATTGAAAAATAAGTTTTTATACTACTATGTTGATTACAACCTGATACATGTACATGTACAAGGTATCTGGTGTTATTTTTTATATTGGGTTAGTAGGTGTTTATATCAGTCAATGTTTGTAGGAACAACATTTTTATTTAGCATAACAAATAAAGTCTTTCCTGTATAAAGAATCTGATTCAACAAAAGGAACTATTTGATACGATGATGTAGTACTTTTAAGGCATAAAAAAAGCATCAAAAACAGCTAAAAATACATATTACAAATATATAGTTTAAGTGCTCATGACGTCATTATAAACACGTCAAACGTCATACAACATATTCATTACCGCTAAAAACATTGAGTTGTAGCAATTAAATTATATCATTTTTTTTAAGAATCGGTTCATAGAGGAATGATTAACAGGTTACTGCACTATGGTTTGGTACTATATCAGGCTTGGACGGAAAAAAAAAGGCTCTGAAAGCATCACCGCTATTTTATTTAAGCCAATTACGCTGATATATTACAAAATGATAGAGAAGTAACCTGTTATTCTGTTTATATAACACCTGTTATCCATTTTATGAAAATGAAGTTAGTCACTTGTCCGAATAAATGGTAAAATCTGGAAAGGTTTCATTTGTTCCTGTATGAGTTCTATATGAGCCACGCTCTGAAAAAAGGGGGTTTAATGCATGTGTACGTGGAGAGTGTCGTCCCTGATTAGCCTTTAGGCTTTTATGATATTTTTTGTTAAAAGAAAGTCTCATCTTAGCAAAAATTGGGTTGAGGCGGAGAGTGTCGTCCCTGATTAGCCTGTGCGGACTGCACAGGCTAATATGGGACGACACTTTACACACATGTATTAAGCCCCCTTTTCACGAAGCGAGGCTCATATGTTTTGCCAATCCTTGCTTATTCAGCCTTTAAAAATCTTCAATAAATCAGACTGTCAAGACGAATAAAAGGGACCTGTTTAGAGATGGCAATTTGACAAGTTTTCAAAGATTGTGAAAGGAAAAAAGCCATATAGCACTGTAGAATACTTGTGCAACATTATGACTGTCATTTTTATTCCTCCCAAAACAGCGGCATATAGCAGTCGCACTGTCCGCCTATGCGCCCGTCCGTCCAGCTCTTTGTACTTACAAAAATTCCTTTATGAAAAGGTGTGTCACGTGGAAAAACTGGGGTTCCACGTTAAAGGGAAAGGTCACAATGAGAGGTCAAAGGACAAAAATGGTAAAATTGCAGCATTGTGATTCATGTATCCGCACAGGCTAATCAGGGACGACAATTTCCGCTTTTATGGAATTTTTCGTATAAATGATGTCTCTTCTTAGCGAAAATCCAGTTTAGGCGGAAAGTGTCATCCCTGATTAGCCTGTGCGGACTGCACAGGCTAATCTGGGATGACACTTTACGCACAAGCATTTTGTCCAGTTTTCTCAGAACATGCCACATATATGGGTTGATGTTATAATGACTTGACACAAATGTAAACCATGAGGAGAGGGTTTGTTTCATTCTTTAATTTGTCTGCTTGTTCAGTTGTCAGTCTGAAGATTTTAATGTTTGTTCCTTTTTCACGGTGCCTATACCACGTGACTTTTTAAGATCTGTGTTAGGAGAATAAAGCCTGACCCAGATAACATTTTTAAGGATGTCTTTTTTAATATTTTACCATTTTTAATGGGATAAAGTGGAGAGCTCGCTCATTCGTGATAGTTTACTATAGGTGACATCATGATTTTTTTTAAACAAATAAGTATTGTTTCAGTAAAGTGCAACCGCTTGTTTGTAATATGAAGTCCCCACAATCATCCGACATTTTTCTAACCAGTTGCACTTTACTGAAAAAATACTTATTTGTTAAAAAAAATCATGATACCTTTAGAAAACCATGAATGAGCGGGCTCTCCAGTTTATCCCATTAAAATGGTGAAATATTTAAAAAGACATCCTTAAAAATGTTATCTGGGTTGCGCTTTATTCTCGCAACACAGATCTTATAAAGTCATGTGGTATAGGCACTTTGCTTTTGCAAGAGTTATTGCCGTGTGTATTTTTCAGCTTGGGCATTTGCACGGGCATACGTCATTTGATAGTGACAGCTCTTGTTAAAAAAAAAAATCAAAAATGCTGTGTCAAATCTGTTTAAATAATTGAATTGGTTCTCAAAACACAACTGATAATAATTTCATACATATTGTCAGATCACCTAGCAACAGAGGGGAAAGGACTAAACGTGCACTCACTTGCTGAAGAGCTTGTTGACACTCTCGGAGTGGCAGAACACAGTGTGGTACACCCAGGAGAACGTCAGACAGATGATTGCACCGCCGAAAAAGATTGAGTGCACCGTGATGTCCTGCCACATCCAGTCCAGGTAACGGCTGCTCAACGTGTAGGACGCAATGAAAATGAACGCTATCATACCTGTTCAAACAGATGTAAAGGTTGGTAACTTTTGAAATATTTTTTTGAAAGAGTTGTAGTCCTTAGTAAAAATAGAATTTTGTGACATACAGGCAAAAAATGATAATTTCTGATTCACATCTAGTTTGAGTTGAGGGCCTTCAAGTCATTTTTAATTGTTAAGGTCATTAAGACACAGTGCAGAAGGCACGGGTGATATGGTGGATAGCCTTAAGGTAAGCATAACTGCATGTAATTATAATAAATAGTGTCTCTGCTTAAAACTGTTTCAGGAATGGAGCTACTGTAATTTGAAACTGGATTCATCAATACCTTAAATCAAGGCCCTGCTTTAGATTTTGCCTATGGGTGGCATTAATTGTTTATGTCTGGGTCATAACTAAGAGTGTGGAAATGTGTCTTTTGGTGTAGTTTTTTTTCAAAAATCATCATAATTATGGGCCTTTTTTCATAAAAAAAATTAAGATATACGTTGACCATATTGGTGGGTTACTCAAAATATGACAGCTGATGAAATGTATGAATTTATAAGCATCTGAACTGTCAAGAACAAACGCCTACTCATGATTTGGCTTCCATGTTATGTACTATTTGAGTACTATTTGGCTTCTGTGTTATTTATTGTATCTGATGGAATTTTAATTCAGTACAGAACAATTAAGAACCATGGGTGCAATTATGCTAAAAATAAATGGTGAAGTCTTAGAACTAAAATTGAGACATCATGAAAGATAATTTTTAATACTTTCCTTTCCTCTTTATATAACTGTCAAAAAAAGCGGTAAAGAACACCGCCCATGTGCCATGCTTAAATGTGGTAAACAGGGTTTCTTGGTGCTTAATAAAAATGAATGTGATAAAAAAGTTTAAAGCTCATTATGTATTCTCATGCGTTATTTTATGTAAGTGGTTGTTAGAAACTATTTTAGTGTAGACTTTCTAACTTGCATATACATAACATGTATTTCTTTCAAGGTTATTGTGCACCATGTATGGTAACATTGAACTGTTAAAATTACAATAAATATGTATTTTACCTGAATCGGAACATTTTGGGCTACACTCTTCTTACGCATGTCAACTTACGCTCGATTTGTCATTGTCGGCTCGGGTGCAACTTAAAGTTCCCCGGGTATTCTAAGGTATACTATAATGTATCCTGAGTGAGGCAAATATCCGTCCAATATAAGACTGTACCTGAGTTTTATTCCCGCCCAAAATCAGAGGTCGTCAAATGCGCTACTGAATGCGAAACAAAATTATCTTTGAACAAAACCTGTACAGCATGTTTTTTGAGTATGAGTTTCAATAATATAGACCATTTACAGAATATTGACATAAATATGAACATAATTAATTTGAAAAAGAGGCCAACCAGCAACCAATTTAGTGTTTGTATTCCCAGTTACGTTTTAGTAAATTTTCCGTACCTGGGGTATAATGTAGTATACTTAAGAGAACCCTGGGTACTTTAAAGTAGTACCGGGGCATATTGCATAATGCATATTCGAAAACAATAAAATTCCCAATTGGTGTGTTGACAGTGAGATTATTTCAAACTCAATCAGGGAATGTTTCTTTTCTATTTATATTTCACAGTGATGCTTTTTCACACTCTTATTTGCACTACACAGCCATTTAATTTGTTTTATTTGTTCTCTTGGATAATAAGTTGAATTCAGAATGATGTTGTCATTCATTATCTAAACTCAAGATCTGTTTATCATCTCAAAGGTTCTGTCTGGAAAATGTGTGCAAATTTCAAGTGAACTGTTTTTGTAACGTCAACAAGAAAGGGAAGGTGAAAGTGGAAAACATTTTAATTGACATCAGTTTGATATAATTGATTTACACATGGTTCATTAGCCAGCAAGATAATGAAGCGCTGAAAAATAGATAAACACCATGACAACAAACACAAAGTACATCATGACAGTTTCATTGTCTTCATTTACTATAGGGCGGCGAAACTTTTCAAATATTCGATTGAGTGATTGCCATTCGAATAGTTATATAGCCATGAATATTGGCAAAAGTGTATTCATTTTAAAAGTAATTATGACAAATTTATAGAAAAGATTTTCCCTCAATATTAATAGATTTTCACCAAATGTTTACAAATACAGTGATTTTCAGTGTCCATATCTCCCTTGTCTGATGTGGGTATACAGGTTGCTGTCAGTCGTAAATTTAAAAAGAGCATGTTTGAGTGTGGTTAAATTATAAAAGGGCAAAATGTATTGCAAAAACCCTGTTAGGGGTGGGGGGGAGGGGGAATTTAAGCGCATAAGTGGAAGTTTGGGGAAAAATATTAACAAATCTAAACAAGCACACTTCAGTATTATTGTTTTGTTATTTATGATAAAGCAGAATATGGAAATGAATCCGAGTATACACAGATCCACTATCATATAAATCATGTTTACCTTTTAAGATTTTGGAACGATATTCTTGTAATATGTTTTTACTTTGCGAGTGGATTGAACTCCAATTTGCAAACACTTGTTTCCATGACATACATTCACTGTGTGGATTTCTAATAAAAATTTGTTGTTTGTACCAAAACCTTTTTCGCCATTGTTAATGGACACACGCATTTCATTCATCCCTACTAACTACATGATATCCGTCGTTAATTCAATTGTTATTTGTCATTTTCGCAAATAATGTAATTTCTTTTCTCCTCAGTTTGGAAAAAGAGTCAATAAGGATAGTAATTGATGAGGGCACTGGTGACAGTTTTAAATGCCCCCGAAGGTGGGCATATAGTGATCGCACTGTCCGTCTGTCTGTCTGTCCATCTGTCTGTCTGAAGTTCTGTCACACTTTGCGTTTAGGTTTGGAAAAATGTGGAAAAACACTTTGCGTTTAGGTTTAGAACAAGACTTGTCACCATAGGATGACATATGCCCCCCTTTTTCAACATTTTCTAAACCTAAACGCAAAGTGTTTTTCCACATTTTTCGAAACCTAAACGCAAAGTGTGACAGAATTTCAGAAGGACAGACAGACGGACGGACAGAGGGACAGTGCGATCACTATATGCCCACCTTTGGGGGCATAAAAAATGTGGAAAAAGGGGGCATATGTCATCCTATGGTGACAAACCTTGTTGCTTTTGAAGAGGGCAATGAGTGCAGTGAGGGCAAATAAGGCTTGAGTTATACACTTTACAATAACATCAGACAGTATCACTTTCTTCTATTCAATAGATTTTTAAACTTGAAAATTATTAGATTGTTTTAAAAGAGAACAAACATATTATTAAACTTGTTATTAAAGTGTTCGAAAACAGGACTACAGCTTGCTATATTACAAGTCTAACAACTAAAATTTATTTTTTGTTAATTCATTTAAAATCAAATTACATTTCATGGATTTGCTGAGTTACATATTTTCATGTGCAGAAATTTGTTACTTGTTAAACAGACATTTAATAAACTTTTACGCTTAAATAAGATAGCACCTATAATCATATTATAGGTGAAATGGTCAGATTAAGTACAATTAAAGGGACTTAAAATGTTCACAGTTTATCAAAATGAGAATTTTCAAATTCTTTTCACAGATTCAAGAAATAAATGAACAATGTTCATCAGTGTGCGAAATAACACTAATGCCGCAGACTTATACTGAAAATACACTTTCGTTTACGAAAAATCATCGTTAGAAATTGATAAAATTATAAAGCGTCTCAGACGCGAAACGATTAAAAAAAATCGATTTCTTGTGTTATCGTTTTTTTTTTGTAACAACACGTGGATGGTTATACAAAGTATAAAATCAATGGCAACCCATGTGAAGACGGATAGTCAGGTCCGCACATAACGTATTCGTAAAGACTCAACAACGACCCGAACATAAACTCTGAATTACACGCACACATACGTGAAGACGGATGGCTGAGTGGCTTCGGCGCTTGGCTTTTACTCCATGGGTCAGTGGTTCGAGCCCTGGTGTGGTTAACTTTTTTTCTCTTTTTTTTTTCTTTTTTTACTTTCATTCTTGTTTTTATATGTTGGGGCTATTTAGTTCTGATGTTTATATTTATCAATTTTAAGCATTTAATGAAGAACTTTAAAACATGCCAAAATCTGTGAACGAGTCCCTTTTAAACCCATAATAACAATCCATTTAGAAGACTTTCAATTATGATACATTGGACTTTGTACAAATATATATTACAACTGGCATCAACATTTGAACTGTAATCCTCTAAGACAGGCTGTTAAAAACCTGTTCCAGTTTATTAAACAAGACATTGATTTTCATTGTGGCTGATTTTAGGAAGCGACAATTTGAAAAAGGAGTGTATGTTTGGGGAGCCTTATTATTTTACAAACATTTCTTGTTTCCTTTGTGATTCTATTAGCATAACCTTTGACTGCTCATCATGTGATTATAATTATTCCTTTATTAATTCAGAAATATTGATTTGTTCATAGAATGATAAAAATGATCGAAATTGATTTTGTTAGCAGGTTTAGTTACATCTGCTACATTTGTAAGGTAAATTGAAAAAAAAACTTGTAAATTCCATACCTAGTAAGTGGGTCCATATATTCCCAGTTTCTGTGTGTATCCGAAACACGGATTTGAAGCAGGCCTTGAATGAGTTGAGAGGTAGACGGTGTCCGAACACAAGATACTCGTTGTCTTTGAGCCAGTCAGGTAGTGTGTGGTGGTGCACAATACGCCAACTCGCCTGCAGCATGTGAAGAACAAAGTCCTCTGCCTCCTCCACCACATGTTTTGAACCCTCGATGAAATTTGTGAACATACTCGGCTGCTTTTTCGGGATTTCTGTTTCTGAGAAGGATCTTGCCAGTTGCTGAAAAAAAACTCTTCACACTTAATGAAAAAAGAATAATAGATTTAATTACATACTGTATCTTAGACTGTAATAACAAGGCAATCCAAGAGACAGCTTTATTCCCCCCTGAGATTACTTTTGGTTTTGAAGTGGCGACCTTTAATTTTAGTCAGCTTGATTGCATGACTCATGACTTTTGAACATCTCCTCAATGACATTAACCATTCAAGAAAATTTGTAAATAAGTATTGGGGATATGAATCATATGTGTCGTGTTCTGAGAAAACTGGGCATAATGCATGTGCGTTAATGTTGTCCCAGATTAGCCTGTGCAGTCCACACAGGCTAATCAGGGACGACACTTTCCGCCTAAATTGGATTTTTGCTAAGAAGAGACATGACATTTAAACGAAAAATTTCACCAAATTTCTCAGAACGCGACTCATATACAAAAAATTGAATGCTTAACTATTCACCTTCAAGTGTTACCTTGACCTTGAGTCAGCATGACTGACTCATGCCTTAATTTCTGCCCATATAATGACCTTATAACATTGTAATCATTGAATGTGCCAAAACAGAACCTATTTGGAGAATAAAAAACACCAGAGTATACTTTAAAAAGTACCATTTTCTTGGATCTCCTTTTGTACTCAGATATACTCCTTTTTGGAGGCTGTTTTCGCCCTCCAATTGGTGAGTCTTCGTTGCATGAGGCTCCTTCATCGTTGGAAGCTGACATGGCACTGTTGTCTGCCTCAGAGCTGGTACTGCTTGACTGGGAGACGCCATTGTCTAATTTGTTACCATTGTCTGTTACATTGTTCCTTTTAATTTTACGTACTCCTCCATTTTTCTTGTCTGCGTTTGATTCTGGTTTGAGCGGGTTACCCTGTCGTCTGCTTCGAACTGTTGTATGATCCGACATTGTTAAATATTCCTGTTTACAGTTTTCGAGTTTTAGTTACACAATTTAAGTAGAAACTGCTTTTGTTCACGTTTTATGTGATTATCCTTGCATTTAAATTTAAATTCAATTCAAAATCCAATATATAAAACCACAACTGTGTGTGAGTTATGCCTAGCAATAAAGTCATAAATCACAGGCACACATGTTCACTTTATATAAGCTTGTAACATTGTCATAATGAGTAAATGTGATAAATATAACTAAATTGGAAAACATATAGATAACACACCACTATCATATTACAATAGCAATCCTATTGTAGATAGATACATGATCACACCAGCCAGTATAAAGTTCTCCATACCCATACATATTGATCCTGACAAGTCCAAGGTCCATGTTTATTTCACAATCTCACATGTTACATATGCCGGTACATTGGTTTTCACTGATTAAAGCTCTATGTGCACACAGATTTTATACTGCTACTAGACAGCATTTAAGCTACTTGCTTGCAGGTTTATGTATTTTTTTAAAAGCAAACAAGTAAACATCATTATCTGAAACAGCTTGAACTTCAGGAATCTTGGTTTAAAGAAAGTGGTTGGCGCCTATTTTCCAATGGTGGCTTTTTTTACATGTTTTGAAAGACATTTACTANCACCTAATGTTAACAAATACAATGATTTGCAGTGTCCATATCTCCCTTGTCTGATGTGGGTATACAGGTTGCTGTCAGTCATAAATTTAAAAAGAGCATGTTTGAGCGTGGTTAAATTATAAAGGGCAAAATATATTGCAAAAACCCTGTTAGGGGTGGGGGGGGGGAATTTAAGTGCATAAGTGGAAGTTTGGGGAAAAATATTAACAAATCTAAACAAGCACACTTCAGTATTATTGTTGTGTTATTTATGATAAAGCAGAATATGGAAATGAATCTGAGTATACACAGATCCTGCACTATCATATAAATCATGTTTACCTTTCAAGATTTTGGAACGATATTCTTGTAAAATGTTTTTTACTTTGCGAGTGGACTGAACTCCAATTTGCAAACACTTGTTTCCATGACATACATTCACTGTGTGGATTTCACATAAATACTTGTTGTTTGTACTTTTACGCCATTATTAATGGACACACGCATTTCATTCATCCCTACTAACTACATGATATTCGTCGTTAATTCAATTGTTATTTGTCATTTTCGCAAATAATGTAATTTCTTTTCTCCTCAGTTTGGAAAAAGAGTCAATAAGGATAGTAATTGATGAGGGCACTGGTGACAGTTTGTTTTAAGCCTTTGCATGCTGGGAAATTTGTCATCTGCTAAAATGTCGTCTGCTGAATTTCTAAAATTAGTATTCTTTGAAAAAATACTATCAGAATAGCAAACAGTTTGGATCCTGATGAGACGCCACGTTCTGTGGCGTCTCATCTGGATCCAAACTGTTTGCAAAGGCCTTCAAAATTCGGTTCCCGCACTGAAAGGGTTAAATGCCCCCGAAGGTGGGCATATAGTGATCGTTCTGTCCGTCTGTCTGTCTGTCCGTCTGTCTGTCTGAAGTTCTGTCACACTTTGCGTTTAGGTTTTGAAAAATGTGGAAAAACACTTTGCGTTTAGGTTTAGAACAAGACTCGTCACCCTAGGATGACATATGCCCTCCTTTTTCCACATTTTTTAAACCTAAACGCAAAGTGTTTTTCCACATTTTTCGAAACCTAAACGCAAAGTGTGACGGAATTTCAGAAGGACAGACAGACGGATGGACGGACGGACGGACAGTGCGATCACTATATGCCCACCTTCGGGGGCATAAAAAATGTGGAAAAAGGGGGCATATGTCATCCTATGGTGACAAGCCTTGTTGCTTTTGAAGAGGGCAATGAGTGCAGTGAGGGCAAATAAGGCTTGAGTTATACACTTAACAATAACATCAGACAGTATCACTTTCTTCTATTCAATAGATTTTTAAAATTGAAAATGATTGGATTGTTTTAAAAGAGAACAAACATATTATTAAACTTGTTATTAAAGTGTTCGAAAACAGGACTACAGCTTGCTATATTATAAGTCAACTACTAAAATTTATTTTTTGTTAATGCATTTAAAATCAAATTCCATTTCATGGATTTGCTGAGTTACATTTTATGTGCAGACATTTGTTACTTGTTAAACAGACATTTAATAAACTTTAACGCTTAAATAAGATAGCACCTATAATCATATTATAGGTGAAATGGTCAGATTAAGTACAATTTAAGGGACTTAAAATGTTCACACTTTATCAAAATGAGAATTTTAAATTCTTTTCACATTTTTCAAGAAATAAATTAACAATGTACATCAGTGTGCAAAATAACACTAATGCCGCAGATTTATTCTGAAAATACACTTTCGTTTACGAAAAATCATCGTTGGAAATTGATAAAATTATAAAGCGTCTCAGACGCGAAACGATTAAAAAAAATTGATTTCTTGTGTTATCGTTATATTTTGTAACAACACATGGATGGTTATACAAAGTATAAAATCAATGGCAACCCATGTGAAGACGGATAGTCAGGTCTGCACATAATGTATTTGTAAAGACTCAACAACGACCCGAACATAAACTCTGAATTACACTCACATATACGTGAAGACGGATGGCTGAGTGGCTTCGGCGCTTGGCTTTTACTCCATGGGTCAGTGGTTCGAGCCCTGGTGTGGTTAACTTTTTTTCTCTTTTTTTTTCTTTTTTTACTTTTATTCTTGTTTTTATATTGGGGCTATTTAGTTCTGATGTTTATATTTATCAATTTAAAGCATTTAATGACGAACTTCAAAACATGCCAAAATCTGTGAACGAGTCCCTTTAAAACCCATAATAACAATCCATTTATCAGAAATTCAATTATGATACTTCGGACTCTGTACAAATATATATTACAACTGGCATCAACATTTGAATTGTAATGATCCTCTAAGACAGGCTGTTAAAAACCTGTTCCACTTTATTTAACAAGACATTGATTTTCATTGTGGCTGATTTGAGGCAGCGACAATTTGAAAAAGAAGTGTATGTTTAGGGAGCCTTATTATTTTACAAACATTTCTTGTTTCCTTTGTGATTCTNGATAATCTCTGACCCAGCCCCACCCCAACCCCCATAACTTTTGATATTGGCCAGGACGGACGGACAGACAGACAGACAGACAGACAGATGGACGGACAGACAGACGGACGGCGGAGATAACCACAATATCCCCACCTTCTTTTCAAAAAGTGTTGGGATAACTATAGGATATATTTAGCAGATACGACTATTGAGCTCTAATATTCGACCTTGAAGTATGACCTTTACCTTGAGTTGGCATAACTTACTAATGCCTTCTGCAAATTGTCTTAAATTACCAAAATATGAAAATCATTACATCGGAAAAGAATCTAAGAGCCAACACATAAACAAAGGCTCTTACTTTTTAGGTTGAAGTATGACCTTGAACTTAGATTGGCCATCGTGACTAAATCATGCCTTCTGCACATTTTCTTAATGAAGTGATCATTGAAGCCAAGTGTCAGGAAATTCTTTGGGATAAATGAGATATGGAGCGGATATGACCATAAAGGCTTGAACCTATGAACATGAAATACAACCTTGACATTGGCTCAACCTGGTGACACTTGCACATTGTCTCAATGCAATGAACATTTTTGGCAAGTGATGAAAATTCCTCAAAGGGTATAGGAGGAGCAGACAAGACAATTGAGGCTCAAACATTTTACGACCTGAACCTTGTGCCGGCATAACTGAGTCATGCCTTCTGCATATTGTCTCACATTGACTCAATGCCCTTAACATTTGGGATTTTGTTTCATGAAAATCCAAATAGAAGATATGGAGCCAACCAAACAATGAAGGCTCAAACCTATGATCTTAACCCTTTGAATGCTGGGAAATTTGTCGTCTGCTAAAATGTCGTCTGCTGAATTTGTAAAATTAGCATTTTCTTCGATTTTTTTTCTAAGACCACTATCCGAATAGCAAACAGTTTGGATCCTGATGAGACGCCACGTTCTGTGGCGTCTCATCTGGATCCAAACTGTTTGCAAAGGCCTCCAAAATCCGGTTCCCGCGCTCAAAGGGTTAAAGAAAAGCCTTGACCTTGAGCCAGCATGCCTGATTCATGTCTTCTGCACCTCTTCTCAATGCCCTTACCATTTGAGGCAAGTTTTATAAAAATTTGTCTATGGGTATATGAGATATAGAGAAGATACAAAAGGGTGACGAACATATGAACGGACGGACTGCCATATGGACTAAGGGATGGAAGGATTAAGTGCATTCTTATAATCGCCAACTGTATAAATGTGGATAACTTTTATCCAGTGGATAATTTTTGGTTATCTTCACTTTTAGGATATCTTTTTGGGTTAGCCATTGTATACAAAAAAAATTATCCCAACAGATGCACGTTTTGGTTAAGTTTTGGATAAGATTTAGCCAAGGTATTTGACTTCAGTTATCTTAATCCAAATAAGGTTATCTTTTGGATTGGCTAAAGTTATCCATATTTATACAATTGGCTAAAAACTGGAGCATGGGATTAAAAAGAGAAAACTGCTTATTAACTAATTGTATTCATAACTTTAACATGTTTGGATCTAATCGATATTGATTGATAACAACTTCTATGTAAGGTCCTGTCTTTTGTTTGGATATTAGATACCTCTTATTAACTGTTTGAGAAGTGAATTCTTCACTGTAAGTTTCTTAATAAATAGTTTTATATTGTGTGGTCCTGTAACCTTCTCAGAAAAATGTATGATTTAAGAATGTTTTAAAATACCAAAAAAAAATCATTATTTTATCTCGACTATAAATAGGTTAATAATTGTTTAACTGTTTTTCTGTTTCTATGAAGATCCTTTAAAATCAATCTTAGTCTTAGATGTTATCTTAAATGTTGAACTAATAAATATATACAGCTATGCTGAAATGTTACAAGCATTCTCATTGGTCGGTATTTTAAGTTTAGACTAAGTATGAGACTGGACCTTGAATGTGCCAAAACAGAACCTATTTGGAGAATAAAAAACACCAGAGTATACTTTAAAAAGTACCATTTTCTTGGATCTCCTTTTGTACTCAGATATACTCCTTTTTGGAGGCTGTTTTCGCCCTCCAATTGGTGAGTCTTCATTGCATGAGGTTCCTTCATCGTTAGAAGCTGACATGGCACTGTTGTCTGCCTCAGAGCTGGTACTGCTTGACTGGGAGACGCCATTGTCTAATTTGTTACCATTGTCTGTTACATTGTTCCTTTTAATTTTACGTACTCCTCCATTTTTCTTGTCTGCGTTTGATTCTGGTTTGAGCGGGTAACCCTGTCGTCTGCTTCGAACTGTTGTATGATCCGACATTGTTAAATATTCCTGTTTACAGTTTTCGAGTTTTAGTTACACAATTTAAGTAGAAACTGCTTTTGTTCACGTTTTATGTGATTATCCTTGCATTTAAATTTAAATTCAATTCAAAATCCAATATATAAAACCACAACTGTGTGTGAGTTATGCCTAGCAATAAAGTCATAAATCACAGGCACACATGTTCACTTTATATAAGCTTGTAACATTGTCATAATGAGTAAATGTGATAAATATAACTAAATTGGAAAACATATAGATAACACACCACTATCATATTACAATAGCAATCCTATTGTAGATAGATACATGATCACACCAGCCAGTATAAAGTTCTCCATACCCATACATATTGATCCTGATAAGTCCAAGGTCCATGTTTATTTCACAATCTCACATGTTACATATGCCGGTACATTGGTTTTCACTGATTAAAGCTCTATGTGCACACAGATTTTATACTGCTACTAGACAGCATATTTAAGCTACTTGCTTGCAGGTTTATGTATTTTTGAAAAAGCAAACAAGTAAACATCATTATCTGAAACAGCTTGAACTTCAGGAATCTTGGTTTAAAGAAAGTGGTTGGCGCCTATTTTCCAATGGTGGCTTTTTTTACATGTTTTGAAAGACATTTACTAGAAATAAACTTAAAATTAATTTCAACATTTAAAAATGCCACAGTGTGTGGCATTTACATGCACTATAAAATGGTGCTTTGATATCATTTTCAACCCAGATATTAATCACTAGATTCAATAGTGCAATACCAAATCAATTCCAAGAGAATGTGGAGCAACCTATGACCCTAGTACATGTAGTGTGATGTAAACAAAGCTGCTGTTACTTGAGTCTTTATGTCTGTTTGAAATTGAAAACATGAAGATTTTATCTGCCTAGTGAATATACGTATCCGGAAAAAACTATTTTTGGAAAAACCCACTAATCTGCTGGTACAAATAAAGCTGACCCATTTATAATTATCCTTTCAAAATCACACACCGTATCAACCGATAGGATTTAAAGTAAGCTATCATTGGTTGATATAGTGGACCAGCGTTATTTGTACCGGGGTAATTAGTGGGTTTTCCTAAACTCGTGCTTTTCTGGGATAAGTCTATTACGACATTCCAACTGAGGTTATAATCTAGACCACCTCTTGCTATACTTATGCTGCTCAAATCAGCTGTGCTACACCTGTACTACATGTAGTAGTGTTACATGTATTTGCATGACATCAATTATTAATCCTTATTTAAACTTCCAATCTGCACCAGTTGAACCAGGGACATATACAAACATATGTCCCTGGTTGAACACATACACCCAGCTAACTTGAATGGCTGTAGGTCCTACAGCACCCTTGGTTTTAATACCTGAAGTTTTTATATAGGATAAATGTCTTTATATGGCTTCAATTTAACAAACTATTAATCAAAATTCTTAGAAATTGTTGCCACTTTTCATTGTCATAGTATAGTAACATGGAAAAAGTATTTCTCAAGTATGTCATTGTTTCAGTGCGACTAAAATAAGAGTTTTTTGTTTTGTGTGGGGTTGTTCAACAAAAAGATATTAAGAATAATTTGAGAAATAAACTTGCACATAATTATATGACATCATACCTTGCATCCTCATTAGATTGTTTACATTTCTGTGTTTTATTATTTACCAAACTGATAAAGTATGGGAAGAAGTCAAAGTGCTGAAGGCACTGAAGTTGTTCGCTATGGCATAACCTTTGACGCAACTCATTTTTATGTCCCCCTTCGAAGAAGAGGGGGTATATTGCTTTGCACATGTCGGTCGGTCAGTCTGTCGGTCGGTCTGTCGGTCCGTCCACCAGGTGGTTTCCGGATGATAACTCAAGAACGCTTGGGCCTAGGATCATGAAACTTCATAGGAACATTGATCATGACTCGCAGATGACCCCTATTTATTTTGAGGTCACTAGATCAAAGGTCAAGGTTACTGGAAATAGGAAAATGGTTTCCGGACGATAACTCAAGAACGCTTTTGTCTGGGATCATGAAATTTCATAGGTACATTGGTCATGACCGGCAGATGACCCCTATTGATTTTCAGGTCACTAGGTCAAAGGTCAAGGTCACAGTGACCTGAACCAGTAAAATGGTTGACTGGAAATAGGAAAATGATTTCCGGATGATAAGTCAAGAACGCTTACGGTTTGGATAATGAAACTTCATAGGGACATTGGTCATGACTGGTAGATGACCCCTATTGATTTTGAGGTCACTAGGTTAAAGGCAAGGTCACAGGTCAAGGTCACAGTGACTGAAAATAGGAAAATGGTTTCCGGATGATAACTCAAGAACGCTTAGGCCTGGGATCACGAAACTTCAAAGGGACATTGGTCATGACCGGCAGATGACCCCTATTGATTTTCAGGTCACTAGGTCAAAGGTCAAGGTCACAGTGACCTGAAGCAGTAAAATGGTTTCCGGATGATAACTCAAGAACGCTTAGGCCTGGGATCACGAAACTTCATAGGGACATTGGTCATGACCGGCAGATGACCCCTATTGATTTTCAGGTCACTAGGTCAAAGGTCAAGGTCACAGTGACCTGAAGCAGTAAAATGGTTTCCGGATGATAACTCAAGAACGCTTAGGCCTGGGATCACGAAACTTCATAGGGACATTGGTCATGACCGGCAGATGACCCCTATTGATTTTCAGGTCACTAGGTCAAAGGTCAAGGTCACAGTGACCTGAAGCAGTAAAATGGTTTCCGGATGATAACTCAAGAACGCTTAGGCCTGGGATCACGAAACTTCATAGGGACATTGGTCATGACCGGCAGATGACCCCTATTGATTTTCAGGTCACTAGGTCAAAGGTCAAGGTCACAGTGACCTGAAGCAGTAAAATGGTTTCCGGATGATAACTCAAGAACGCTTAGGCCTGGGATCACGAAACTTCATAGGGACATTGGTCATGACCGGCAGATGACCCCTATTGATTTTCAGGTCACTAGGTCAAAGGTCAAGGTCACAGTGACCTGAAGCAGTAAAATGGTTTCCGGATGATAACTCAAGAACGCTTAGGCCTGGGATCACGAAACTTCATAGGGACATTGGTCATGACCGGCAGATGACCCCTATTGATTTTCAGGTCACTAGGTCAAAGGTCAAGGTCACAGTGACCTGAAGCAGTAAAATGGTTTCCGGATGATAACTCAAGAACGCTTAGGCCTGGGATCACGAAACTTCATAGGGACATTGGTCATGACCGGCAGATGACCCCTATTGATTTTCAGGTCACTAGGTCAAAGGTCAAGGTCACAGTGACCTGAAGCAGTAAAATGGTTTCCGGATGATAACTCAAGAACGCTTAGGCCTGGGATCACGAAACTTCATAGGGACATTGGTCATGACCGGCAGATGACCCCTATTGATTTTCAGGTCACTAGGTCAAAGGTCAAGGTCACAGTGACCTGAAGCAGTAAAATGGTTTCCGGATGATAACTCAAGAACGCTTAGGCCTGGGATCACGAAACTTCATAGGGACATTGGTCATGACCGGCAGATGACCCCTATTGATTTTCAGGTCACTAGGTCAAAGGTCAAGGTCACAGTGACCTGAAGCAGTAAAATGGTTTCCGGATGATAACTCAAGAACGCTTAGGCCTGGGATCACGAAACTTCATAGGGACATTGGTCATGACCGGCAGATGACCCCTATTGATTTTCAGGTCACTAGGTCAAAGGTCAAGGTCACAGTGACCTGAAGCAGTAAAATGGTTTCCGGATGATAACTCAAGAACGCTTAGGCCTGGGATCACGAAACTTCATAGGGACATTGGTCATGACCGGCAGATGACCCCTATTGATTTTCAGGTCACTAGGTCAAAGGTCAAGGTCACAGTGACCTGAAGCAGTAAAATGGTTTCCGGATGATAACTCAAGAACGCTTAGGCCTGGGATCACGAAACTTCATAGGGACATTGGTCATGACCGGCAGATGACCCCTATTGATTTTCAGGTCACTAGGTCAAAGGTCAAGGTCACAGTGACCTGAAGCAGTAAAATGGTTTCCGGATGATAACTCAAGAACGCTTAGGCCTGGGATCACGAAACTTCATAGGGACATTGGTCATGACCGGCAGATGACCCCTATTGATTTTCAGGTCACTAGGTCAAAGGTCAAGGTCACAGTGACCTGAAGCAGTAAAATGGTTTCCGGATGATAACTCAAGAACGCTTAGGCCTGGGATCACGAAACTTCATAGGGACATTGGTCATGACCGGCAGATGACCCCTATTGATTTTCAGGTCACTAGGTCAAAGGTCAAGGTCACAGTGACCTGAAGCAGTAAAATGGTTTCCGGATGATAACTCAAGAACGCTTAGGCCTGGGATCACGAAACTTCATAGGGACATTGGTCATGACCGGCAGATGACCCCTATTGATTTTCAGGTCACTAGGTCAAAGGTCAAGGTCACAGTGACCTGAAGCAGTAAAATGGTTTCCGGATGATAACTCAAGAACGCTTAGGCCTGGGATCACGAAACTTCATAGGGACATTGGTCATGACCGGCAGATGACCCCTATTGATTTTCAGGTCACTAGGTCAAAGGTCAAGGTCACGGTGACTCGACACAGTAAAATGGTTTCCGGATGATAACTCAAGAAGGCTTACGTGTAGGATCATGAAACTCATAGGTACATTGATCATGACTCGCTGATGACCCCTATTGATTTTCAGGTCAAAGGTCAAGTCACGGTGACTCGAACCAGTAAAATGGTGTCCGGATGATAACTCAAGAACGCGTACGCCTACGTCGCCTAGGATCATGAAACTTAATATGTACATTGATCATCATTTGCAGATGACCCCTTTTGATTTTCAAGTCACTAGGTCAAAGGTCAAGTTCACAGTGACAAAAAACGTATTCACACAATGGCTGCCACTACAACTGACAGCCCATATGGGGGGCATGCATGTTTTACAAACAGCCCTTGTTTTAGTTTTTAAATAGTCTCTTCTTAGCAAAAAACAAGTTAAGTTGAAAAGTGTCGTCCGTGATTAGCCTATGCAGTCCGCACAGGCTAATCTGGGGCGACACTTTACGCTCATGCATTTAACCCCCCTTTTCATAGATCGAGGCTCAATTATATCAATGCACATGTGCTGCTTTTCTCCACTAGCATTTACAGAGACAATGTGTCACACATTGTTGTGATACATGTAGATTGGATTTTAAGATGAATTACCACAAATGATCATATCATATCAAGACAATGTGTTGCATGCAACAACCATGTTGCTCGCTTCAAGGTCAAGGACATAATTATGTTTGCATTTTCCTTATATGTATAAAGTGAAAGTACATGTTTTAGTCCAGCCCACAACGTTATTGTGCGTGATAAGTTTCCAAGATAAATTGTCACAAATGATCATTATATCAAGACAACATGTATGGTGCCACAACAATGTCCCTCGCTTAAAGGCCAAGGTCTTAGTGGACAGTTTTTGCATATTCCTTATATTGCCTAAAACTTTTTGGTGCATTATGGGATTTGGAAAATAAATTGGCGCAACTTTTTTATAATCATATTATCTGAGGTTGTGTTGCGTAAAACAACCATGTTGGTCCCTTCGAGGTCACAGTGGACACATGAAGTTTGTGTATAGTTATACATTATAGTCATAACATTATATGTTATTAAAGTAGATGTTCATATGGCAGTTTTTATATCTGTATAGTTCATTGGCAAATTGTTTTATCATTTTCATCATTTCAAGATGACATGTTGAATGTACCAATTATGGGGCTTTCTAAACGTTTAATGTTATGTTAAATAGGCTTTATGTTTTAGCAACTGTTACAAAGGACTTGTACATGCATGCTGTATTTACTGATCAAACACTACTCAATTTTGTGTCAAGTGAAATATATATATATATATAGTGGGGGTATCTGTGTCCTTTGGAAACATTTCTAGCATTAGGCCTTAACAGAAATTACAATAGTGTAGTGGTAAGAGATTAGGTGGAATACACATCATATCAAGAGTTGTCCCAGATTAGCTTGTGTGGACTGCACAGGCTAATCTCAGTGACAACACTTAAGCACATGCATTAAACCCCCTTTTCACAGAGCTTGGTTCATTTGTATGAGAAATCTTAAGAAAGGTTACACCTATGACCATTTATATAAGAATGCTGAGAGAAAAGAAGATGTCTATTTATTTGGAGATCAAAGGTCAAGGTCACAATTAAGGGCTTATTAGATGAAAACTTGTGTGTGTAGATTATTTTGTTTCGGCAGGGTATCTATAAAATATATTTTACCTACAATCAATCAAGTTAGTATGCAGGTAACTTGTGAGGAAGGNTATGGGGGGCATGCATGTTTTACAAACAGCCCTTGTTTTATTTTGACGTAAAGTAGTCAAAGGTCAAGGTCATAGAGGCTTGTAACTTGAAAACCGTCTCCACACAAACCTTAAGATTGCTGGCTAGTTGTGACGAATTTTGAGATAAAAAGGATAAACAATATCAAAATGTTAATAAAATATTCTTTACAACTTTAAGTTGTTGCCTTGCGAACAACTAATTAAAGTTAATACACGATAACATTAAATCATTTATGCGTGCAATTGTATTATTTTTCAATGTGGTATTTATGACAATTTTTTTTTAATGATTTTAGAATTATATGTGGTTCAACATAAACAAAAAAAGTTGTAAATTGAGTTGGCTCACTGATACATTGTTTACCCCCATGCGTGAATGCTCGGTTCATTGGGTCCACAGTACACATTCCATCAATACAATTTGAAAGAGCAGATGTGTTTTATTGTCCCTTATAAACAAAAGGATAAGTGCTGATTTTCTAGCAAGCCGAGATTAGCACCCCAGGCAATGTTATCTTATCGCCTTGTATGCTTGTTTATTTAGGTAATATTATTGACGTTGTCGCATTTATTCTCTGTGGGAAAACATCAATTCTGAAAAATCTTTTTTTTTAACCTTTTCTGAAGAATTCCCCTGAGTGTAAAATACATTATAGCTGTAAGAATTGGATACAAAGCTTCACATTGGAAGAACATTTAAAGCCATTAATCCTAAGAAGGTCTGAAATAGACATTCCCCAGAAAATGAAGCACGCTGGAGCACTTAATTAAGGGTTTCTCTGGTGATTTAGGTGTTTTAAAGTTAATTTTGTTCTAAATTGCTTCTTAATTTATTGGAAACAACTTTGTTTTAGATGTACCATTAAGACAATTCATTTTTTCTAAACTGATCAATTGATAAAAATGTAGAAGTGTACTCAGTATTAGCAATGTTCAGATGTTTTTGTGTTACTATAATTGAAATGAAAGAAAAGAATAATGCAAATCAGATTTTTTTCACATTCAGTAAAATCTTTAAAATCAAGTCCTCCATTATAAAAAGAGCATGATTGTACACTGTTGTATGTCAGTAGTATAGAATGTGGTCATTAAAAATACTGGTATATAAGATAAGATAATATATTTTATAAAAGAAAGAGTATGCCAATTTTACTATTTACGCTTATAAAATTCTTCCAGATAACATGATGAAGATATATAATCTTAATTGGTTGGCAGCTATCATAAGATACACATTATATGCCCCTCTGTCAGTCCCTTTATTAAAGCGTTAATAATGTCCTCTATGTCTGGTGGTTGGGAGTAAATTTTTTAAATATTATACACCATTGGGACTGACACATGTGCTCAAGTTTTTTAGGATATAACTATTACCCTGGGTTTTTGGAATGTGTTAGGGTAACCCTAGAATTTTTAGTTATTTATTCTTTTGTATAAGAAGTTATACTGTAAATTTGAAGCTTCTGAAGGTTAAATTAAAGTTGTATTGACCAGTATAGATATATTACAGATGAAGTGTGAGCTTGGATCTGGTCCATTGATTTTTGGCGAAGTTATGGGCCTTGGACTTATATATTTTCTCTATAATAACCGTTTTCCGGAGGTTTTTTACGAAACTTTTTAAGATATTCAGCTGATTTTCGGTGTGTGATTCTATGTACATGACTTACAGATGAAGCCTGAGTTAAGTTCAGGTCCATTGATTTTTGGTGAAAGTCCAAAGCCTGTAACTTTGTCAAATATCAATGGACCGTTACTTTGTCATGATGTTTTCAGTTGGGATATAGCTGCTGTGTGGCTAAGGTGGCAATAGGGGGTATCGTGTTTCACAAATTCAGCTCTTGTTGGCTATATAAACAGTGTGAAGCCTTGTTACATCTGAATATTATGTTTGTTCTCCACTTTCAATGAGCAACTCCTAAAAAAGAACGCCAATTTTTGTTATGTATCCACAAATTTTCCACCCTTGTCATTTATCCAGACAACTGACAGAGACTTCATAATATGTGTCGTGTTCTGAGAAAACTGGGCATAATGCTTGTGCGTAAAGTGTTGTCCTAGATTAGCCTGTGCGGTCCGCACAGGCTAATCAGGGACGACAATTTCCGCTTTAATGGAATTTTTTGTTTAAATGATGTGTCTTCTTAGCGAAAATCCAGTTTAGGTGGAAAGTGTCGTCCCGTAATAGCCTNTAAATGTACAATGTTCTATCACGGAGTTCCGTAAGTTTCTCTCTGTCTTAATGTTAAAATTATATTCCTTATATACAAATTATTAGCTCAATGACATGTACTACATGTAACTAATAGTTTTAATCTGTGAATAACAATATAATTTAAAAGAGGCATATTATGAACACATATGACATGGATTATATATAAACTACAGATTGCACTATTAATATTAATCCTACAAACTGTGAACAGAGGTTTTTATGAAACGCTTTAAGATATTCAGCTGATTTTTGATGTGTGAAGCTACCTACATGACTTACAGATGAAGTGTGAGTTTGGATCCGGTCCATTGATTTTTGGCGAAGTTATGGGCCTTGGACTTATATATTTTCTCTATATTATCCGTTTTCTGGAGGTTTTTACGAAACTTTTTTAGATATTCAGCTGATTTTCGGGGTGTGATTTTATGTACGTGACTTACAGATGAAGCCTGAGTTAAGTTCAGGTCCATTGATTTTTGGTGAAAGTCCAAAGCCTGTATTACTTTGTCAAATATCAATGGAACGTTACTTTGTCATGATGTTTTCAATTGGGATATAGCTGCTGTGTGGCTGAGGGGGCAGTATGGGGTATTGTGTTTCACAAATTCAGCTCTTGTTGGCTATATCAACAGTGTGAAGCCTTGTTACATCTGAATATTATGTTTGTTCTCCACTTTCAATGAGCAACTCCTAAAAAAGAACGCGAATTTTTGTTATGTATCCACAAATTTTCCACCCTTGTCATTTATCCAGACAACTGAAAGAGACTTCATAATATGTGTCGTGTTCTGAGAAAACTGGGCATAATGCTTGTGCGTAAAGTGTCGTCCTAGATTAGCCTGTGCAGCCCACATTGGCTAATCAGGGACAACAATTTCCGCTTTTATGGAATTGTTCGTTTAAATGATGTGTCTTCTTAGCGAAAACCTGTTTAGGTGGAAAGTGTCGTCCCCGATTAGCCTATGCAGACTGCACAGGCTAATCTGCGACGGCACTTTACGCACATGCATTATGCCCAGTGTTCTCAGAACCCGACTAATAATAATAATGTTAATATACAGGCACAGCTTCTTGTTAAATCTGTCTGCCCATGCCATTTGCCATACTACATTATAATTATCTCAATTTTGTTTAATTTGTGTGCGTTATGTGGATTTCTTCTCGCACACCAAAGTTGTTTACTCGAAGGGCATATATTAACAACGTTTAATACCCCTACAAATGTTTATGTCAAACTGTGGGTCAATCGGTTGGTCTGTTGTTCGGTTTGTTAATCAGTCTGCATAAAATGTTATAAGTTTCTGGAGCGCACTCCTTCTACATTATTCAAGCAATTGAATTGTAACTTGTATATGCCTTCACTATGAGTTGTAGATGTGACCGACACCTTTTTGATGCCCAGTGATCCATACATTCATGAGTTATGTGCTTTTAAAAAAAAAATATGTATGCAATTTTAAGATTGTTGAGAAAACTAATTCTACATTTCTCAATCTATAGAATTGAAACTTTACCAAGAAGTGTAGATGTGCAAGACACCTTTTTCATTCCCAGTGATCCCACATTCCTGAGTTGTGTGATCTAAAACTTAGACATTTTTCTGCATAAAGTTGTAAGATTTTTGAGCTAAATACTACTTCATTGCTCAATCTATAGAATTGAAACTTTACCAAGAAGTGTAGATGTGCAAGACACCTTTTTCATGCCCAGTAATCCATACATTCCTGGGTTATGTGCCCTTGAACAAAGTCATTTTATGCATAAGACGTTAAAAGTTATTGTGGAGCAGACTTCTTCTACATTTCTCAACGGTTTTCTCAATTGAAACTTGAAATCTGTCATCATCACAAGGTGCAATAATGCAAGACACTCATTTCATGCCCAGTGGTCCACTCATTCCTGAGTTATGTGCCCTTGAACTTAACCATTTTTACGGCAGAAGCATACGATGTTATAAGTTAGTGGAGCAAACTAGTTCTATGTGTCTATAGCATTTGAATAGATACTCAAAATATGTAATGAACTGTAGACGTGTAAGACACATTTTATATGCATTTGAGTCATGGGCACAGCTACTATGCCTGTTACAAACCTCTAATTACTTTGTTTTGTATTTTTATAGAGTAATGCCCCCTTTTCATTTTATTTTTTTTTCAAAATAAGGTTAAGGCTCAAAGTGCATTAGCTTTAAAAGAACATATGCTCTTAATTTACATCATGAAATCGTATCAACATTATCATCAACTACAACTTCATGGAAAGAATTCAGCTATATATTTTTTATTAGGACAAATTAATTTACTATGATAATTGTACTCTGATAGCTCTTGTTGGTAAATATTTGAAGCAGTAAACATTTTCCAAAGCAAACTATGAACTGCAACACGTTCGGTTACCGTGTGCTCTGTTCTTATTTGTGAGCGATTTGTTATGGTTTTTGTTCCCCGGTGCGCTGCATAAGGAAAGACTGTAAGTCAGAGCAACAGTTGAACTTTATTGACAAACAAACACACAGCAAGATGGCAATATAGCATATGTCAATTAGTAATGACCTTTGAAACATGACACTTTCTTTCTTACATCATCATCATCATTTCCTTGACCGATCTGGGGGATTCGAATGAGGGACGACGACACAGAGATCCTCCACCAGTAAGGTCTGTCAGGGATGTCCACTCTTTCATTTTGACCGTCAAGTTTTTCTTCTGACGGCCTCGATGGCTACCTCACTCTGGCGTGCCCTGGATCCCAGTCATGCACAGAGAGTCATACCTTCTGACATGTCCAAACCAATCAAGATTTCGTCATTAGATGGTCGCCAGAAGGGGTTGATGTGGGCCAACAAGTGCTGTTGTCATATTCCGAAAAACTCGTTGGTCTTGTGTTCTATGAATTAGATGCAGAGCATCTGTCTTCCTTCCATGACATCCCATTG
>VMBQ01001263.1:0-88436 GCA_007657795.1 Dreissena rostriformis
TGACATAATGTGTTGTCGCCTTACAGTGTTAAATTGGCGCTACAAAGGAAGGAGATTTCCTTGATGCAAAATCTCGACTGCTGTATAATAAGCACAGATCGGATACGGGAGTAGGTAAGACCGCGGCAAATCAAATACACTTCAATGGTGACTGTGTTGAAATACTCGACGACAATGCTCGGACCAGTGGCTACTCAAAAGTGTCTTTGAAAAGTGCTGAACAACTTTCATAANCGTATACAATAAATTATCTCTTGGTTAAGGTCAATCTTCTAAAGTTGTCTCCTCGAATTCTTCTCCGTGATAAGGGCGGTGTTTGGAGAGGGCTTTCTTTTCAAGCTGTTACTCGGACAACAAAGGTGTGCGCGCAGAATCAATCGGATAGTAATTAAGAACATGAGTATCTGCGACTTTCAAGGAACTTTATTCAACTGTTCTCGATGAATAGTTTCCAAGAGCAAGACAAAAAACAATGTTAAATTGCTTTTAATCGGATTCAGAAGACTTTACGTATCATTTCAAGTACCTATCCTTATGAAATTATGATGTATGTGATTACAGCCATCACTTTGTATGCTTCAATGGTGACTGTGTTGAAATACTCGACGACAATGCTCGGACCAGTGGCTACTCGAAAGTGTCTTTGAAAAGTGCTGAACAACTTTCATAATAAGCGCATCAAAGTAGAGTCGATGCAATACAAACAATCTTGTGACACATTTTGATTTAAGGTTCAATTCAAATGAACTGCTTTAAACCGAGTTGTACGTTGATTCTGATCTATCATAGTGATTTTGTATGCATGTAGTTTACCATTATTCCTTATTAAAAGTATCAATATAATTAAACCAGCCGAATCTTGTTATTTTTATCTAACTCAATATTTGCGTAAAATGTGAAAATGTCAGTTAACATCACGTCACTATGATTTCGGCAATGGAATACATACTTCTGGTATTTAATTATGTGTTATTAAATTTATATTATTTTTTTTTATATGATTAGCATGAAATAGTCATAATATGTACTCCAGTTACGATCCCAGATTAATATTCAATTCTAATTAAACCTAATTGTGTTAAACAGATCTGATCTCAATTACTTATTACAAAAAGGGATTTGTGTCGCTACACACAAAATAGGTCCTACCCAATGTAACGAGAGAGCTAAAGATTAACCTGCCTCTAGTGCATTGAATGTTAGTCCTCAAGCTTCATTGGTTTTGCACATACACAAAATGACGATCAGTTTTTAGAACATAATATTCAGTTCCCAAAACACCTGATATTTATCGATGTTTTTTTCCAAAACTTTGAACTTTCACGAACATAACAAACCGAAACCGAAAATCGAAACGTGTGTTATTGTTCGTCAATGAGCGAACGCGGCCCGCATTTTGACAATAACCCACAATGAAATTTAAGAATGCTCTAAATCGTTGAAAAGGATAGACTTGAGGAAACAAGTGAANAAATTGACGGAGACTGTGCCCGAACCAGTGATAACTTCTTTTAAAACAATTCAGTCAAGTTTTACAATAAGCTATTTTAAAATAAAATCCATAATTTATTGGTTAACAATGGTTTTGACCTTTCCTGATGATTTGCCGATTTACTCAATATGCTGTGCAATATATAATGAATTAGTAGTTTGTCAAATGGTATCAAGATAATTACACATATTAAATCTAGTTAATCTTGTTAAACATTTGCGTTATATATGTTGATGGCAATTATCATCAAGTCATTTTCATTTTCGGTAAAAGAATAAACAAGACAACAACAACAACATGTATTAGCACTTCAACATACACTTGCTTGTGATGACATGGGTGATAATTATGAAACAGTATACCCGTATTTCAATGCATTTAATACACTTATGTTTTAAATAATTTTACAATTTTAGCATGAGTAATTGATTGTTATAAATTTCA
The DNA here is from genome assembly GCA_007657795.1 of Dreissena rostriformis. Lineage (NCBI taxonomy): Eukaryota > Metazoa > Mollusca > Bivalvia > Myida > Dreissenidae > Dreissena > Dreissena rostriformis. Next base: position 1,937 of record VMBQ01001263.1, read on the forward strand.
GAAATGGCAATCAAAATGGTCAACTAACATCTCCAAAAATAATGGACGGTTGGTCGGCCAATCTTTTTTTTGTTAACTTTTACTCTTGTTAAGTGTCTTCCCAATTCAAAACCACTGTTTTACATATCTTTCATAATATGTACAAGTTTTTTAAACTCTTAAATATTTTTTTTTTGTTGCAAATAAACGTAACGAAAAACGTGTTTTTTTCTAGACAATGTTCGGTCGCTTATACAAAGCTGTGTATTTTGATACCGTAATTTCGAAACTGTTTGTTGACGTGTGCTAAAGGCAAACAATCTAAACCGAAAGAACTCTATTGATGCAGTTGAAATAAAAAGTGTATTGGCTATTTATTGTATTGTTGCGTAATTCCATATAATCTTCCGGCTCTTCATCTTGTTGCAGAAAAAAAGATATATCTGAGGAAAACATTTTTAAAACGTAAAACGTAATATTTTTCCTTATGCGAACATTCAAAACAAGAGGTGCACAGTATGTATTTTTTTTATAGAAAATGTTCTGTTTATTGTTGTGAATATTTTAACCCAACTGCCCTTATTTGCATGCTTAAGAGCGGTCATAGCCATGCTCTATCCTTTAACAAGAGTTGTTCTGTTAATCTCTTCAGGTTTGCAATCCCGTACAAATTGGAATTAATATTTTGTAACTGTTTTTATTATATCCTGGTTCAAGTGTTTTGAGGATTTACAATGTATACATGGTAATGCAAATTAGGTCCGTGCAGAGAGTTGGCTGATATTAAGCAAAACGGGCTATGAACAGTTAGGGGAGGTAATAGCTGACAGCAGTTTGATTTTACCTTATCTTTTAACAGCCTCGGAATCTGACAGACTACATGTGGTGCGCGAAAATACCCCGTTATTATGACGTAGCATAGTGCACTATTTTAATTATGCATATATGTACTCTTCCGCCACAAATATGAGTTATTACGTGTTTATTGACTGTTTTGCTATTAAGGAGCCGTTTGAAATTATTTCATTTAATATAGTATTCACATTGTATGTCAATTTGTGAATGAATGAAGCTGAGTACCCGAAATCTCTGACATGAATGATTCAATGATACAACTTTGTTTGGTGCATGGACGTGAATTCGTCTTACAGCCAAATGTTTTGGTCACTTTATGTTTTTAAAACAAATGCAAAATTTAGAATATTTGTATCAATATCTATTGTTTTGCTATTCAGGTTTAAGTAAAATTGTCTTTATCGTTCATTATATTGTTTATGTATGTGGTTTCTATGTTATGTATTGGTAATTTATAAATAGTTTTATCATCGTATTTTAGTATTTGTTATTTTTCTCATCATGTCTCACAGCTTTTCTCATAGTAAAATGATATTCATTTACTCTACTATAATTAATTCGTACTTCATTTTGTGTTTCTTTAGATAATTTTAGCATTTGATAATCATGATCATTGTTTTTTTTTTAGTGACTCTTATTTGTCAATGATATTTTTTTATTTTTCCTGATTACGTGTTTAAGTCATTTCAGGAAGTTTAATGCTTGCAGGTCCGAAACCGAAATATTTGTTATTTTCTGAAAATTGTCCAACGCGTCTCGTTTTGTTTCATAACCGAAATCGAAACGAAAGATATTGTCGAAGCGATTAAAACAGATATGGNTATCATCGTATTTTAGTATTTGTTATTTTTCTCATCATGTCTCACAGCTTTTCTCATAGTAAAATGATATTCATGTTCTCTACTATAATTAATTCGTACTTCATTTTGTGTTTCTTTAGACAATTTTAGCATTGGATAATCATGATCATTGGTTTTTTTAGTGACTCTAATTTGTCAATGATATTTTGTTATTTTTCCTGATAACGTTTTTAAGTCATTTCAGGAAGTTTAATGCTTGCAGGTCCGAAACCGAAATATTTGGTATTTTCCGAAAATTGTCAAACGCGTCTCGTTTTGTTTCATAACCGAAATCGAAACGAAAGATATTGTCGAAGCGATTAAAACAGATATGGCTATTATAGAACCTGAACCAAAAGCCGTTTATAAATGACAAATTCTTAAGGTGTTTTATTATAACGCAGTTTTGCTATAGAACATGTTATCTGAGAAAGGCTGTTAATTCGGAACGTTGTAATTTTAATTAACTTTGTTTGAAGGTTGTCTTTTATTTATACAAATTGCATTGTCAAATGAATTTAAATCAAGTTTGTCAAATTACTAAACAAATCGCAGTTTCAGAGCTTAAATGTGGCAAACTACGAAAATCGAACTGACTGTACATCGGTTGATACAGGTAAGATTATCTGAGCTTTTGCAAATTGTTTGCTTATGTTTTTAAATTTAAACAATATTTGCACACAGATCTATCAAGACAAGTTTTAATTGATAGACATTCGATAAACATATTGACGAAATACTTATATAACTATATAAGGAAATGCTTAAAAAGCTAATGTCCTTCGTTTGATTTTTAATCATCATTTCGTTAAATGTTGAATTCTATACAAGCGTCATTTATTTTGCCTATGATTTAAAAAAGCCCAGATGGAACGGTTGACAGTTGTAATTGCACATTTTCATCCTTAACGAGAAATGGTTTAGACTCTTCAGCGCTATTCTACCTTTTGACCTGACTAGACCTTCACATTCACAAAACGATAACAATCGACTTCTCCCAAACGCGTGTCGATCAATATCACTAAGGAGCTGACTATAAACAAGCGCTTTATTCTGAAAATCGTTTCCATTCTAAAAGTCGGATCTGTATTTATATATTTGACAAACGCTGTCGATTATTTATATACTTAAAACAATCCGCAACTTTCTCTGAAATAAACAGTTAATCTTATTAATAAATGCGCATACAATATGTGTGTTGTTTTTTTTAATTGACAATAGACAATTGAAAATCAACGTAAATATTCTTCAGATTTATTGCAGAATTAAAAAAAAAAAACAATCCTTAAGAAAAGGAGGCAGAACAATCACAGTTTCGGCCCATAAGAGACACAACAAAAGATAAAGGGTGACACATGTTTGCATGAAACGAGGACGTTATGAAAATTAACGATACCGCTAAGGCTTACATGCACAGTTTCGTAATACATTCTACAAAGTAGCGATCACTTTAATAGTGATAAGATAGAGCGGCGGATGAGGAAAATATCTTGGGCAGTTTCTGTTCTTTTGTTCAGTTTTAGTTACAAACTCGCGCAAACATACTGATATGTACATGAATTATTTCGGTTTCTGTGTTCTAGTACATGAACTCTAATATGCGTCCTTTGTTTGTTACTGNGAAATAAACAGTAAATCTTATTAATAAATGAGTATACAATGTGTGTGTGTGTTTTTTTTAAATTGACAATTGACAATTGAAAATCAAAGTAAATATTCTTCAGATATATTGCAGAATTTAAAAAAAAATCCAAAGAAAAAAAGGCAGAACAATCACAGTTTCGTCTCATAAGAGACACAACAAAAGATAAAGGGTGACACATGTTTGAATGAAACGAGGAAGTTATGAAAGTTAACGATACCGCTGAGGCTCACATGCACAGTTTCGTAATACAATCTACAAAGTAGCGATCACTTTAATAGTGATAAGATATTGCGGCGGATGAGGAAAATATCTTGAGCAGGTTCTGTTCTTTTGTTCAGTTTTAGTTACAAACTCGCGCAAACATACTGGTATGTACATGAATTATTTCGGCTTCAGTTTTCTAGAACATGAACTTTGATATGCGTCATTTGTTTGTTACTGCAGCTATCGCAACCAAAAAGTGTTAACAAAGTAATATACTTTTGACGGACTACACGATTTATAAGTTTGTTATACTAAGAATATTTTTTTTCTTCAGTGTGTACTGGTATGTAAAATAAGCATTTGTTTCACGATGGATATTATTAAATTGACCTCGTTGAATTCTTTAAGCCTCGAATTATAATACACTGTATTACTTACTAGTCCGAGCTATACTACTCGCCCAAATGTCAGATTCTGTGTTAGCGCCTTAATGCTCTTATAAAGGTAAACATGCACCATTCCCATATAAGATACGTAAGATACTGTACTGTTGCAGGGACAGAGAGACCCATTGTGACACGTTGTCTTTATTGGAAGAGAATCGCTCTTACGTATGGAAAATGTTTACATTTAAATACAGATTAACAGAGAAGTACCGATGAGATTATAAACAAAGATGGTTGCTGATTTGAAAAACGTAATGGAACCTAAATTTCCACAGACTCGTATAAGTAAAAGCAAACAAAATAGTTCAACTATCTAATTATGATGAGTATTTTTATGTTGAGTAAACTGTATGCATTAATATAAAAGTAAACACGTCGTCGTTCTCAAGATATGTTATGTAAAACACTTATGAGTCACATTTTGCAGCAGGATGTATGAGAGACCAAAAGGTGCTCGGTACAATATTTCTTCTTATTATAATGTAATCCGTGCTTAATTTTAAATGGATGAAGTAAACACCATGGACAAGTAATTCTTGATCTTTTCAGAATGGAGAAAACGATAGAAGAACATAAAACGATCAACAGGTCGGTCTATTGTATGCCGGATATGCCGCCATTGCCTCGTGAAACAGGAGCCAAGAACAAGGTTTGTCTTTTGAGTTGATCCTTGCTAGCATAAATTTCTTTTCAAGCAAGAACGACGGACGGTCGTTTACTCTTCATAAAAGATTTAAATAACCATGTTTTGTCTACAGGAATTACGGACAAAACCGAATTGTTTCGACCATTAAGTTTCGAAGTTCGAATACAGTATGCAAGTGCTTTGTTGTGCAATAGCGTATCTGTTACATTTTATTTATTAAGTTATGGCTTATATAGACCAAATATAGCAATACATTCAGTACGAAATTTATATTAATGGTTAACACATGTGGTATTAATTTTATCTTGAAAATGGTTTCAATGTATTTATACAGTAATACATTTGGAATTGGTATGTATTTTTTACACCATTTTTTGACAAACTCAATTTGAATTATTTGCATGGGTTCGAATGCTTAGTTACTGTTATAGTAAACTGATATGTTTCTTCAAGGTACGTTTTCCCATTTCGAAACTCAATCATGCTGTTAGAAGAGCTCGTATTAATTTGGATCCAACTTGGCAGTCGAACATCAGACGACGGGTTGAACATCTCGTCACGTGCTTGGAGGTAAACAACTATAATTAGCTGTTATTGATTACATTAGTTATACATATCCATTGTGAAGCGTGTCAAATGCACGTATTTGGTGCGTTAAGGACATTTGTATTTTATATTTAAAACTTTGGCTTGTCCCGATACTTATACTCGTGTTAGTAATGCAGATGAATTCTTCGCGCTCTTCTTAGTATTGTTTTCTAAACTGTATTTAACTGGATGATTGTCAAGACCATAAGATATGTATTTCAATCAATTAAGCATTTATAAACTCCTGTAGGTGGGAATTATTATTTGTTATTATATTCAATCGACGGACACATATACTAGATGTGAAGTGAAAAAGACACTTTTTGATGAGTCTACCTCCTTCAAAGAAGGCACTTCATATACAAAAAATAAGTTATGTATTCTTAATAACGCAAAACATGTCAAAGTTGAATTAAAATTAAAGAGATTTGTTCACAGCTTCGAAAAAATACAAATTAAAAATTAATTGTCAGAGATTTAAAATTAAGTGCGTGCATTATATTCAAACTAGCAAAATGACACTCATGACGAAACACGTGTAAAAGACATATGTTCGTTTATTGAAAATCGTCAATCAAAATTGAAAACAGTAACGCTTTTAATCGATAATTTAGCAAACACGTGTCTTCCTGATATAGCTTTAAAATAACCTTTCAAATTAAAACGTTTGCGTGGTCTGTTGGTAGAAACACTTGAAATTATTCCTTCTCTTTGCGTGTGTAACGTTTTTTAATTTTATTAATTTTAAACGAAGATAACTCAACAATTTTTTGTTAGAATGTGGCTATAAATGTAGTTTAATTTAAGTTTTTGGAATTAGTCACAAAACGCTGAAAAATTGTTGATTCGTCAATCTTTCAGAAAGGGATTTGTTCATAGTTTATCGAAATGGCAATTTTCCACCTGATTATCTATCACGTTTTAAAAAACTGAAAGAACACAGTACGTCATGACCGACTATAATAACGTAAACTCATACTTAACATATAAGTTCGTTCATGAGTTATCATCATAAATTGAAAAGGTATACAGCGTTACAAACACGAAACAATTGACAAATAGAGCGTCTCTGTTGTGATCGTTATTTTTTGTGACAAAATGTTAATATATAATAAATATGTTAGGTGTGAGATGATTCATGGTATGGTATAGCCCGGATGGCCGAGTGATTTAGGCAATAGCTTTAAAACCCAGATGGACTAAAAATTCATTTTTTTCCTTCATAAATTATATTCTTGTTTTAATCGGGAACTTTTGTGTTCGGATGTTTGCATTCATCAATTTAAAGAAATTCATAACGAACTTTAAAAAATACTAAACCCACGTATTCATTTCGTTAAATGGCTGAAGGCCGCGAAGGCGTAATGGATATGGCGTCCGCCTAGCGACCGGGAGGTCACGGGTTCGTTCCCTACTGTTGGAGTGTTATTCAGTGTCCACTATGGACACCAAGTACTGGTTCCAGTCCCAGGAAACGGACTCGAGAGCGTTTCAAATAAGCCTTNAAAAAGTGTTAACAAAGTGATATACTTTTGACGGACTACACGATTTATAAGTTTTTATACTAAGAACATTTTTTCTTCAGTATGTACTGGCATGTAAAATAAGCATTTGTTTCACGAAGGATATTATTAAATTGACCTCGTTGAATTCTTTACGCCTCGAATTGAAATACACTGTATTACTTACTAGTCCGAGCTATACTACTCGCCAAAATGTCGGATTCTGTGTTGGCGCCTTAATGCTCTCATTAAGGTAAACATACACCAGTCCCATATAAGATACGTAAGATACTGTACTGTTGCAGGGACAGAGGGACCCATTGTGACACGTTGTCTTTATTGGAAGAGAATCGCTTGAACGTATGGAAAATGTTTAGATGAAAATACAGATTAACACAAGTACCGATGAGATTATAAACAAAGATGGTTGCTGAGTTGAAAAAGTTAATGGAACCTAAATTTCCACAGACTCGTATTTATTAGTAATGAAAGTAAAGAACGTACTTTTAAATTCTCCTGAAGCAAACAAAATAGTTCAACTATCTAATTATGATGAGTATTTTTATGTTGAGTAAACTGTATGCATCAATATAAAAGTAAACACGTCGTCGTTCTCAAGATATGTTATGTAAAGCACTTATGAGCCACATTTTGCAGCATGATATATGAGAGACCAAATGGTGCTCGGTACAATATTTCTTCTTATTATAATGTAATCCGTGCTTAATTTTAAATGGCTGAATTAAACATCATGGACAAGTAATTCTTGATCTTTTCAGAATGGAGAAAACGAAGAACATGAGACGATCAACAGGACGGTCAATTGTATGCCGGATATGCCGCCATTGCCTCGTGAAACAGGAGCCAAGAACAAGGTTTGTCTTTTGAGTTGATCCTTGCTAGCATAAATTTCTTTTCAAGCAAGCACGACGGACGATCGTTTTCTCTTCATAAAAGATTTAAATAACCATGTTTTGTCTACAGAAATTACGGACAAAACCGAATTGTTTTGACCATTAAGTTTCGAAGTTCGAATACAGTATGCACGTGCTTTGTTGTGCAATAGCGTATCTGTTACATTTTATTTATTAAGTTGTGGCGTATATAGACCAAATATCGCTATACATTCAGTACGAAATATATAGTAATGGTTAACACATGTGGTTTTGATTTTCATCTTGAAAATGGTTTCAATGTATTTATGCCGTAATACTTAGTCATTTGGAATTGGTATGTATTTTTGACACCATTTTTGACATACTCATTTTGAATTATTTGCATGGGCTCGAACACTTAGTTTCTGTTATAGTAAACTGATATGTTTCTTCAAGGTACGTTTTTCCATTTCGAAACTCAATCATGCTGTTAGAAGAGCTCGTATTTATTTGGATCCAACTTGGCAGTCGAACATCAGACGGGGTGAACATCTCGTCACGTGCTTGCAGGTTAACAACTATAATTCGTTGTTATTGATAACATTAGTAATACGTATCCATTGTGAAGCGTGTCAAATGCACGTATTTGGTGCGTTAAGGACATCTGTATTTGATATTTAAAACGTTGGCTTGTCCCGATACTTATACTCGTGTTAGTAATGCAGATGAACTCTTCGCGCTCTTCTTAGAATTGTTTTCAAAACTGTATTTAACTGGATGATTATCAAGACCATAAGATATGTATTTCAATCAATTAAGCATTTATAAACTCCTGGTGGGAATTATTATTTGTTATTATATTCAATCGACGGACACACATACTAGATGTGAAGTGAAAAAGACACTTTTTGATGTGTCTACCTCCTTCATAGAAGGCAGTTCATATAAAAAATAAGTTATGTATTCTTAATAACGCAAAACATGTCGAAGTTGAATTAAAATTAAAGAGATTTGTTCACAGCTTCGAAAAAGTACAAAAATTAATTGTCAGAGATTTAAAATTAAATGTGTGCATTATATTCAAACTAGCAAAATGACACTCATGACGAACACACGTGTAAAAGACATATGTTTGTTTATTGAAATCGTCAATCGAAATTGAAAACAGTAACGCTTTTAATCGATAGTTTAGCAAACACATGTCTTTCTGATATAGCGTTTAAATAACCTTTCAAATTAAAACGTTTGCGTGGTCTGTTGGTAAATATGCGTATGCTTCTGGATGTCCAGGGTTCGAAGCCCATTACTTCCATATTTGTATTATATTTATTCCCGTGAAATTATAATTATTTAAAACTGATCCAGACATTTAAGTTGTGTTAGTAACTTCATGTAATGGCATTTAAAAAACATACGAAGGTCTCTAAATCTTTTATTTTTTAGAACAAGACAGGAACACTCCAAATTATTCCTTCTCTTTGCGTGTGTAACGTTTTTTAATTTTATTAATTTTAAACGAAGATAACTCAACACTTTTTTTTAGAATTTGGCTATTTATGTAGTTTAATTTAAGTTTTTGGAATTAGTCACAAAACGATGAAAAATTGTTGATTAGTCAATCTTTCATAAAGGGATTTGCTCACAGTTTATCGAAATGGCAATTTTACACCTGATTATCTATCACGTTTTAAAAAACTGAGAGAACACAGTACGTCAGGACCGACTATAATAACGTAAACTCATACTTAACATATAAGTTCGTTCATGAGTTATCATCATAATAAATTGAAAAAGTATACAGCGTTACAAACGCGAAACAATTGACAAATAGAGCGTCTCTGTTGTGTTCGTTATTTTTTGTGACAAAACGTTAATATATTATATATATGTTAAGTGTTAGATGATTCGTTGTATGGTTTAGCCCGGATGGCTGAGTGATTTAGGCAATAGCTTTATAACCCAGATGGACTAAAAATTCATTTTTTTCCTTTATAAATAATATTCTTGTTTTAATCGGGAACTTTTGTGTACGGATGTTTACATTCATCAATTTAAAGAATTTCATAACGAACTTTAAAAAATACTAAATCCACGTATTCATTTCGTCAAATGGCTGAAAATCGCGATGGCGTAATGGATATGGCGTCCGCCTAGCGACCGGGAGGTCACNTGTGTAACGTTTTTCTAATTTTATTTATTTTTAACGAAGATAACTCAACACTTATTTTTAGAATGTGGCTATTTATGTAGTTTAATTTAAGTTTTTGAAATTAGTCACAAAACGCTGAAAAATTGTCGATTCGTCAATCTTTTAGAAAGGAATTTGTAAAAAGTTTGTCGAAATGGCAATTTTCCACCTTATCATCTATCACGTATTAAACAACTGAAAGAACACAGAACGTCAGGACCAACTATAATAACGTAAACTCATACTGTACATATAAGTTCGTTCATGAGTTATCATCATAATAAATTGAAAAAGTATACAGCGTTACAAACGCGAAACAATTGACAAATAGAGCGTCTCTGTTGTGTTCGTTATTTTTTGTGACAAAACGTTAATATGTTATATAAAGTGTTAGATGATTCATTGTAAGGTATAGCCCGGATGGCCGAGTGATTTAGGCAATAGCTTTATAAACCAGATGGACTAAAAAGTTCCTTTTATTTTCCTTCATAAATAATATTCTTGTTTTAATCGAGAACTTTTTAGTACGGATGTTTACATTCATCAATTTAAAGAATTTCATAACGAACTTAAAAAAATACTAAATCCACGTATTCATTTCGTTAAATGGCTGAAGGTCGCGATGGCGTAATGGATATGGCGTCCGCCTAGCGACCGGGAGGTCACGGGTTCGATTCCCACTGTTGGAGTGTTCTTCAGTGTCCACCATAGACATCAAGTACTTCTAGTCCCAGGAAACGGACTCGAGAGCGTTTCGAATAAGCCTTTGGCTTTAGATGCAATCGAGCTTAAATACATAGGTTTAAACTAAATGGCTGTAAACCACAACAGCATTAAAAAATATAGAAGGTTAAACGACTATAAGTGCGTTTAAAATGAATATAAAAATATAGGCGTGTAGTTAAAACATTAAAGCGTTTATCCGTGTTTCCAATAACCACATCGTTATATGGTAAACGTAGTTTTTTAACACCAATGATGAAGTTACAAATAACCGACACGATGATGATTGATTAGTTTTATATCCAGATTCAAGAGCACTTCCCAGTATTGTCTATCCGGATATCGGAAGTACTAGATGATATTGGAGCCGGAAAACGCACTGTAATGGAGAGGAGAGGAACATTCTTGAGGAGAGAACGCGTGGAGACAATACAAGAACAACTCAGTGGATACTTCTTTGAATGTTTTCATTACGGGGAGCGGCGACAAACTAACTTGCGGCGAGAGTGTACGATAGCAGGACATCTTTCACGAAAATATGTTGAATGTTTTCATTTCGGGAGTCAATCAGAAGGTTCAACCACTCTTGGTCTCAATTCTGATATTGATATGCTACAGTTACTACCATACGAACATCATGACATACTGGAGAGACTTGGAGTGTGAGACGTTGAACCTTCTGATGCTTAAAGACGACGTCACTCCACCGCAACAGTACATGCTACAGGTCATCAAGCGAGACACATCGGAGCCGGAGGCACGACTGTGCAATTATATGTATGTGATTAAAGATTCTGGGCAAGTCCTGTTCAGCTCGGAACAATGGCAAAAGGGAATAGAGCAAATTCATTTGGGTCGAGGGGAGATAACAAAAAATGGACCTTCTGTGAGTACTATTCCCAACTGGGATATTGTACATGCATTTCACGTTTGCCAACCTCTTCCAGAAATGCAACGATGGATAGACAGATGTAGTGGCAGACACTGGCCGCCAGGTAAATGACTTGAGGCTGCACGGGTAATTCCGTCTTTCCTGGTACCTGCCGGTCATCGTGACAGTGATTACAAGCGCTAAGAATGGCGACTGTCTCTGAACCTTATAGAACGAATGTTGATGTTTAGTTTTAATATGACACAAATAAAATGCTATATTGTTTTAAAATTAATTAAAAAATCCTTATTTAAGAAATTGGTGGGGGATTTTACTACAAGTTTTCATTTTAAAACTGTAATGTTCAACGCCATAGAGAGAGCACACCCTTCTCTGTGCAAGGAACAGAACCTCATGTGTATACTTTTACAGTGTCTACAAGTATTAAGAAAATGGCTGCGATTGGGAATATTTCCTCATTATATAATAGAAAGAGTGAAATTGTTCGATGGGAAACTTTCTATGCTTCAACAGAGACGCCTTTTACAGTACGTGGACTACTTGATAAAAAANACCATTTGCATTCTGTATCAAATTTGTAAGACAAGAAGCGTACTGCGCTCCTTACATATTGTTGTTTGAAATGAATTGTGGTATGACTGAAGAGGAAGTTTCACAGAGAGATTTCATTGATACAGAGTGGATGGACTGCGCTGAGGTGGATGCACGTGCGTTCCTCCACTATCTACAGTATCTCACGTATGGAGGACTCAGTGAACGTCGCAAACAACTACACGCGATGAGATTGCTTGAATCATATATACGTGATCCGATAAATAAGACACATAGGTATCACGATGAGACAACGGTCAATTTGATTGCTCACTGCTATAACATGGAAGGTGAAAACGAATTTGCGTTATATTACAATAGGGAGTCGATGCGTTATCGCGTTACAAACAATGCTGCTAACTGGCACATTAAGCATGTTCAGCGTTCAGAACAAAAAACACTACAAAAAATGTAAGACAAATAATAAAAAATGTGTATACGTTGCAAAATGCGTAATCAGTAAGTTCTCTAAGTTTAAGATTGTAATTGTAAAATATAGATTGATTGTACTGGAAGACAAGGTAATAAAGCGAGGAAAAAACTGTGTTCGGATGTTTGGAAGGAAATGGTGTAATCTAGGTGTTTTATTACATTATAAATGTAACAAAAGTACTGCGCTGCATGGGTATTGTGGTTAACAATGTCACTCCACATAACTACAGAGGCAGTTGCACAGAGGAATTACGCTGATAAACTTTGGGTGGGATGTTATGAGGTAGATGTACCTCAGTTCCTTCACTATGTACAGTACCTCACTAAATGAGGACTCGGAGAACGTTACAAAGAACTACACGTGATGAGAATCTTCGTTTCTTTTACATTTGATCCAATAAATCAAATAAACCTGTATACGGAGACTGCTCTGAACTCGTTTGGTTACTGGTTTGAAATGGAATGATGGTATGACATAGCGTTAAATTGCTAAGCTAATGTTTGACACAGTGACCTATAAACAAACCGCGAATTGGCACGTGACGCAATTGGTGTGTCGAATTAATAATTACAAATAATGAACGAACTGGTGTGTGATCAGTGGTTTTTATCATATATGATGAGTTGGAACATTACGTATTCAATTTGATTACGATGCTTTGTTATAATCTATATAGTGTGATTGTTTATCTTTGTATATTACAAAAATATTAATCAACTGGTACCGATATTTGTTTGGAACAAGTGTCGCTTATTATCCCCTCGAAAAGGGGTAGGGATATAGAAACGGTAATCACCATTCTCCCATTGTTCTTACTTCCGTTCGTCACTCTCTTCTATGCACATCTCCTCCTACATTGTGCATGCGAATTTCGACAAACTTGTACAAATCAATTATATTTAAGTGCTACAGAGTATGTTGTAAAGGGTTCGCGATTGCTTTATTGCTTTAAGGGAGTTATTGCCCTAAAAATGACATATACACGATTCAGTATTGAATTTTTCCTGCATTATGCAGGCGCATGACGGTAAAGATTTACATAAAATAATCTCACAACGCTACAGCGCATATTATTTAGTTTTCAAGATTTCGTTACTTTAATGAGTAATGTGCTTTGTTGACAATTACGGCAATAACGTACACATGCTTATGTGCATTTTAAGAAGTGCTAATGTAAGCGAAGCTTCTTTCCTAGGCGACCAGGTTGCTATCACCGTAACTGACGCATGAGAGATTTGTTGGTGGTTACAAACCGGACCAATATTGAACATAATTAATTAGAAACTAAACAGCTGGAAATTGCAGCTATAATGAATAGTGCGTCCCTATTTTGTGAGTGTGGTAAGTGTCTTAGAAAGTTATGTTTGGGCACACTCCGGTGTATCCATGTCCATTAAAACAACAAACAATCAAACTCCAGAAACTCTATCTGGAGAGCAAGGATTGTTCTGATCCACTACTTTGAAAACAACAATCAAATATAGACATAGAATGATCAAAACTAGGATCACCGCCTTTGAATGGTCATTGCAACGCATGGGGGTTTTATAACGCGGTTTTAGGCCTATCCGAACATTAAACCTCATCATTAATCCCAAACCAAAGCGCGTCTAAAACGTTCTCAATCAAAAATCCCGGTGCAGTCAAAAAATGAAAACATTGATGCCAAAAGGTGACAAGTGAATGGAGTACTAAACATATAATTTAAATATTTTAGTGTCGTTACTATATGCAATTTATTAAAACTATTAAGGGATATGTGGTTCTTACGGGAATATTTGTCGTTTTGTATTGTTGGCGTGTTGGCGATCTTCTGAAAACCAGCTAACACGCCATAACAATATGGCAGAAAGTAGCCATCGTTACCGGCATACATTTACGACTGAAAACGTTTTCTGTATTAAACCACTGTCTACTGCAGTGTTCTTATTAAGTTCAATAACAGTCTTGAACACATGACCTAGAAGTAGNCTTTAACCGCCCCATACCCCCCCCCCGAATTTTTTTTTTAAAAAAAATGGTCGGTATGATGTAGGATTTACTTAAATAATTTTCATTTGGAAAATATTACTTAAACATCTGCAGTTTAATTAACAATTTATTTGCAAGGAAGCTTCTGCTTTCTGAACAAACAATAATTTATTTATGTAAAAAAAAAATGCAACAGGCCAAGGTAATTACTTGGAATTGAGAAGAATAATACAGAACCATCCGTTTGAAAAAAAAATGAATTCATCATCCCTTCTGTCCGCGGTAGACTGATCGGAGACGGTCATGACGACCACTGCTCGAGAAACGTCCGAATTATCCTCCTCTTAAAAGTCAGGATTGGTCTTCTCAAACATGTTTTTTTTTAATTTGGAATTTGCAGATCATACAAAAAAATAACGTATTGTCATTCTGATTGGGTCGCCATTAATTGTGTATTATTTGTGTGTAAAAACTCATATAACAAGTGTATATTCTAAATGGTAAACTTGGTATAGTACAAAAATATGTTAAGTTTTGGTAAAATCTAAGTTTTTCGCAACGACCAGGCTTTTCAAATCTTGAAATATGTATAATATATGAAGTAAAGCAATCACAAAAAGTGATTTTAAAAGATTATATTTATAACCAAAACTATGCATCAAACTGTGTATGGAACTATGCATCAAATGCTGAATGAAACAATTCATGCAACAAATCATGAAATGATGCAATTACATGTTATGTATATCGTTTTTTTGTATGTAAACCCTTGACACAATATTTAAAACAAAAGAAAACAAACAAACGTATCTTTTGACGGAAGACGTCATGATCCATGGCATCCCCGTCCAAGGGCGTCTTCCAGCAGCCTTACGGGGCCGCTTCCAGGTCACATCGGGGCTGTTTATGGTTGCGGCTGTGTGCTTCAGCAAGCGTCACAAAACAAACGATTATCAGACGTAGGAACATATTGTATTAACTTGAAGATAATATTACACAAGTTTTAGCTTGAAAGTAACAATTTACAGAATTCCTTAGAATGTTTCAGACGTTAACAAACGCGTGTACGAGAAAGAACTGACATTATGACGACTTTTGGTGATTTAAACAGGGACGGGCAACTTTCATGTGTACACTGCAGGTATTTGCTTATAATTTAAGCGTTTTGAAAATATTTGTATCTGATAAGGTTATCATGTTACAGCTGAATCTCAAGGCTTTTACATTTTCACACGTTGTTCCTACTTTAACTACTGGTCTATGTTGAGCACATTGAATATTGAATCCGGGTTGTATATCAATGTATCCAAATACGGTCGTAAGCAAACCTTCCTCGTAGATATAAAAATGCTTTTATTGTGACTTTTATGATGAGTATTAACAATGTTCCACAACCGCAGGCCATAAAACCAAGGGATAATTAGAGCAACACAATAACGCGTATCAGAGTAATAAAACACCAGAGAGGCAGCGGAGACATTACTAGCAGTGAAAAACATAATTAAGGCTATGGCATACTTTAATATTAACGCGCTTACAATAACACAACAAGATGTATACCATTAAAAAAAAAGGATGAAAAGCAAACACACTTGCAGCCGTGGCTATTTCTTTTACATTTTACATTCAGAATAAACAGTTAACTTAACCCTTACAGATACTGTTAAACCTCATAGTATATATTAATAAACGACAGCAATTATTCGCTTAAATGACATTTTAATATCTCAACAACTTAATATTTCAAACTGGGAGTTGAAATGCTATGTCGACAATACTAATATCATTAACAACTAACAGTGTATTGGTGTAAATGGTGCTAAGGTACAGCAGCAATAATACCGACCACAGCAAAGGTTCTGCTTATACGATATCCACGACATAAATTAAGAATGTTAACTTATGTTGGTAAGAACTCTGGAAGTTCTTTGAACGTTGAACACAATAATCATTTATGTTCGCACTTTATTGTATATGATTTGTTAACATTAAATACCGCGTTCCGCAAAATCGTAAGTTTTGCGATTAATGCTGGACTAAGTGTGATGTTTTGGACCCCCCCCCCCGGNCCTCGAGCACTTAGTACAAAATAATTCACTATAAACAACGAAATTGATTTTAAATTAATGATATTTCAAACAGTATACATGTATGCAACCGTATAAACTATAATTTCGTCGAAGTCCAGGTAACATATCCTCTGAACTCGTATTCTAGTTTGTTATTCATCGACGTGTAAATTATTCATTACGATAGTACGGTAAAAGATAGTACTTTATGTTTGGTTTTTTAATAAATAAACCCACATATTTCTGTATTTATTATTATGTGTAAGCATTCGCTATTTAGAAGGTATTTATTCGCTATTCAGTCTGCAAAACAGAAACAAAACTGGTTAACCAGCATTACCAAATAGATATAAACAGTTGAAAGTTCATTTGCTTTTAAAGTACAAACTTTTTAAATCGAAACGACTGAAACTAATTTAGTGTTGCACATGTAACTTTCCTTGCTTGAATCTGTATATACTCGGGATTCAAGCGTTAATGTTATAACAATACGTAACAAAAAGAATGCTTTCATTTTATTTTAATGCTGCAGAACGTAAAATAGTATTGCTTAAAACTGTAGATACCCGGGATTCGAAAAATAGGGGGTGCTACTGTCTTTTGATTGGCTTTTCGAACGCATTTCTCTTCCTTAGGTACGAACATGCCACTTCATTTCTGTCAGAATCGCATATTTAAGCAAACTAATTGCTAACCTTAAATATTAGTAGGAGTACGGGCGGTAAAACAATGTTGTTTACACCCATGTTTGTATTTAACATTAAAGATTAAGTCGAGCACAGCGCGTTCTGTCCCAGGTTATGCTTAAACATTTTTCTTCTTCTTCTTCGCCATATCGCAGTGTTATGGCACGTCCACGTGAGCTCCCACATGATCAACAATAAACGCCATCGATCTCAGTCTAAGGGAGCTCATGTTAGGATTTGCGGACCCTTATCGTATCTTTACAATGCTGCCGACACCTATCTTGTTCTTGGGCGTCCCCTCTTAGTTGTCCCGTCCACTCTTCTGTGTAGTGTCATGTTTGCAATCCTGTTCTTGTCCATACGGAGTACATGACCGAGCCACTAGTGTGGTCGGAAATGTACTCTTTGCACTGTGGTTTCTTTCTGGTTGAGGGCCTTCCTGATGTCATCATTTCTCATCTAGTCCATCATGCGAACTCCAAGTATCTTTCGGAGTGATTCCTTCTCAAACACTAGCAGTTTCCTTTCTTCAGCTTTTCTTAGTTTCGCATCCGTACAGGGCAATCGGGACTTTGCGGGCATTGTACAATCTCATTTATTTTCTGAATAATATTTGTGTTCTTCCAGATACTGTCTAAGTCGCTCATGAGCTCAACGCTATGGCTGTTCTCACTCTATGTATTTCGCGCTGTCACCTGTTGTGGTAAAGGTCCGAGATACTTGAAGCTGTATGTATGTTGTAGTTTGTTTTCTCTGAGCAGCTTTCCCTCTTCTACACTATTCTTCACTGTTTGCTCAGATTTCGAATTCAGTAGCATCCACTCGGTTTTGGTGTCGCTTATCTCTTGCCCGTACCTTGAGCTGACGCTATCCACTCTATCCAGGAGGAGCTGTGCATGACTGCGAAATTCAGCCATGAGACCGATGTCGTTAGCAAAACGAAGGTTGTTAGTCGTTCTGCCATTCACACAAGCTCCATTGTCTTCCAGTCCTTCGAGCGCCTACCGCATGATGTGCGCCAGATAGGTGTTGAAGAGATCCGATGACAAGATGCAGCCCTGTCGAACACCGATTGCTTGTTGAATCTGTCACATCTCTTCAGACTTGTAAGGCGCTCTGCGTTCTTTTGTATATGTTCTTCATCAGACCGATCAGCTTTGGATGGATGCCGTAGTGGTGTAACACTCTCCAGAGGCCTTGTTGACACACTCGGTCAAAGGCTTTTTTTGAAATCAAAGAAGATAAAGTGAAGCTCTATGTCCTGTAGTGAGAGGTACTTTTCCGCTATTAGTCTGAGTGAGAAGATCTGTTCAATTGTGCATCGTCTTGACCTGAATCCGGCTTGTTATTCCGCAATTTGCATTTCGATCGAGTTTTTTCATCCGGCTCCTAATAATTTTCAACATGATCTTTCTTGCGTGGCAGATAAGGCTTATCCTGCGGTAGTTATCGCATTTGGTTGAGTCGCCCTTTTTGGGATGGTGATTACAAGTGACTTGGTCCAAATCGTCGGGAATACACCGGTAGTCCATATCTTGCTGCAGATCTTGTGCATTATGTGGACCACCGTTTCCCCGCTGTCTTCAATTAGCTCATCTTCTCTGCCATCGATTTCAGGTGTTTTCCGTGTCTTGATTTTTGCAAAAGCTTCTAGGATTTCGCTTTCGCGAACGACTGGTTCGTGTTCTCTCTCTTACAGTTCGACCATAAATGATCAAGAGACCCTTCATCCGTTTCAATCTGTGTATTTAAAGTTTTTTTTTGCCGTATTCGTGCCATCGCTTGAGACTGTCGGCATCATTTGTGAGAAGGTTGTCGTCCTTGTCTCTGATGATGTTGCACCTTTCATTCAACTTGACTCCTTTTTTGCTTAAGCATAGTCGCTTACACACGACGGCATATTATGTGGAATAATTTAAGATTACAGTATTTATAAAAGAGTTGTTAGTTAATACATTTATTGGCATACTGACACAATGAAAATGAACTTTTTGCGATAGTTTGATATTTCGGGCTATGCAAAACTGACACGTTTGCAAAAATTAGCATTCAAATATAACTGAACCCTGCAACGAATTCCCCGTACTTGACCCCGGTTTTTGGAAGCAGAATTAATGCAGCGCAGACTCTAAACATTCCTGTTTACATCATAACCGCTTTTGGAAGACGACCGTTTTCAGCCTCCAGCTGTATAATATCTCAATATATAATGTATTAAAGGGACCTTTTCACAGATTTTGGATTGTATTGAAGTGTGTCATTAAATGCTTTAAATTTGATAAATGTAAACATTGGAACTAAATAGCTTCAGAAAAAAAAACACACACAAGAAAACAATTAAAGAAAGAACCAAAAGTAATCCTCAATTTGGCGCGAACATCTGACCATTGGAGTAAAAGTAGTGCACTTAAACAACTCAGGCAGCCGTGCACATACAGTGAGTGGTGTAAAATATAACGATATCACCAGAACTCTCAAAATTATTCAATCGTTTTGCGTTTTTTAAATCGTCAAAAGATGCATATAATAGATATCTTAGAGCATGGTAAATGTTCACCATAACTATTTCCTCGCAAATATCATAACTACAACGAAACTTTGCAAATCGGAAACAATCTTTTTCAATTTTGTAAATTTACCAAAACGTGAAAAGATCCCTTTAAGCGTTTTATTATTTTGATTTATTTTGATCATTAAAAAGAACAGCACATTTTAAACAAAGGTTTGCGGTGACGATATTTGCATATACTTATTCATTTATCAGTTTGTGTGAGGTTAAAATGACCTCAAACTAAGAGTGCGTTGCTATTTCGTTACTCAATGTACAAACACGTGTTTATAACTCGTAATTTCCATAAATCATATCGTAGTTTATGTAACGAAACAAAATTTGATTATAATAAATTAAACATTATTTGCTATTCATATTAATTATTATACGTTACGCAAGCGGTTGAAATTAGCATAAACACATCAATTTGTATTCTTAAGCGCGTAAATGGAGTGGCTCAAGGCGCAGTGATATATTGTGTTGCGAAAAAATGTGCTTTAGTGATCAAGCTTCGAGACAAACGTCAAATAATGTCGGGTCACATTGACATTCAAATGTATCATCTAAAATGCATGTAATATATGTGTCTAGGTTAACGAAAGTTATTGATGGGCATAATTAATTAAAATACGTTGGCATTTTTATTGTTTCGGTTAACGAATAAAATATATACATTATCATGGTTTGGCTGATGTGGAAAACGTCAGCATTCAAATCAACTAATCACACCACGCAGTTGTTTCAAGTAAATTGAAAACTTGGTTTAACAGCCAATGATAAAATCTAATCTGCTTAAAGCCATACAGAAAATGCCGCAATAAAAATACACCATACACATTTTACTATCCATAACACATAAATTTAATAAACAATTATAATCACTTCATACTTCACATTTTTTTTAATATATTGACTTGGACACTTTTTTATATTCATTTTATTGTTAATAGTATGTGATGATGATGAAGCACAACCCTCGAGTATGCACACACCAAGATGTAGTCCGGGAAAGAATACAAGTATTATTTTCGCAGTTTTGTCGATACGCTTTCACCCACAATGGAAGGCCATGCCCTTCTCCCATACCATGACACTCAATACAATATAATTATTAACTGATAATTTCACACCCTCCTCAATGATTCCCGCCTTTGTTATCTCCATCTAGAAATAGTGCCTATCATACAGCGCACACAAGCACACATACAAGTAGAGAAGCGACTAACATTAAAGTAAAGTAGAACATTAATTTGCGGCGTTGTTCATCCACACTAAACAATTAAAATAAAGCAGTAATGGCCCCTCAAATAGAAACCGCTGTTATTCAGTTATGTTAAACTATGAGCGGAGGTAAAGCAGACCACTCATTACTTAGTGCGTTATTATGGATAATTCATAATTATAATAAATCATATAACATTATATCGACTAGTGTAACATTACGTATATATTGCTTTCTTAGTGCACAAAGTGCCGATGCTGCTCCTTGATCTAAACAAAATAATGTTGTTCCAAAAAACATGTATACATTTAAGCTCTCTTGAAATATAGAACAATTCTTTCCTTACGTCTTAATTTGTAAAAGCATGTACACATAAGCACGTCTGCATACGCCAAACCACGCATTAGTTAATTTCTGTCGTATTTTAGATGTATGCTGGTTTTCATCGCGTTTCAAATACCTGTTTGTGTTTGTCATCTTTATGACAGCGTCTTTCCTTTGATTAATGCTCTTCTCTTACATACACGTCTACGAATTGGATAGATACAAAAAACAAACATCAATAAACGTTTACAATTTATTTGTTTCTGATATTTTTTATGTNAGATCCATTGTCTTCCAGTCCTTCGAGCGCCTCCCGCATGATGTGCACCAGATAGATGTTGAAGAGATCCGATGGCAAGATGCAGCCCTGTCGAACACCGATTGCTTGTTGAATCTGTCACATCTGTTTTCTTGTATGTTCTCCATCAGACCGATCAGATTTGAATGGATGTCGTAATGGTGTAACACTTACCAGAGGCCTCGGTGCCAACTCGATCAAAGGCTTTTTTTAAATCAATGAAGATCAAGTAAAGCTCTATGTCCTGTAGTGAGAAGTACTTTCCGCTATAAGTCTGAGTGAGAAGATCTGTTCAATTGTGCCTCGTCTTGACCTGAATTCGGCTTGTTTTTCCGCAATTTGCATTTCGATCGAGCTTTTTCATCCGGCTCCTACTAATTTTCAACATGATCTTGCTTGTGTGGCAGATAAGGCTTATCGAGCGGTAGTTCTCGCATTAAGTTGAGTCGCCCTTTTTGGGGATGGTGATTACAAGTGACTTTTTCCAAATCGTCGGGAATACACCGGCAGTCCATATCTTGCTGCAGATCTTGTACATTATCTGGATCACCGTTTATCCGCTGTCTTTGATTAGCTCATCTTCTGACCCATCGATTTCAGGTGTTTTCCGTGTCTTGATTTTTGCAATAGCTCCTAGGATTTCGCTTTCGAGAAGGTCTTGTTCGTGTTCCTCTCTCTTACATTTCGGCCATAAATGATCAAGAGACCCTTCATCCGTTTCAATCTGTGTTTTGTAAAGGTTTTTTGCCGTATTCATGCCAAAGCTTGAAAATGTCGGCATCATTTGTGAGAAGGTTATCGTCGTTGTCTCTGATGTTGTTACACCTTTCATTCAACTTTAATCTTTTTTTCTTAAGCATAGTCGCTTACAAACGACGACATATTATGTGGAATAATTTAAGATTACAGTATTTATAAAAGATTTGTTAGTCAATACATTTATTGGCATAATGACACAATGAAAATGAACTATTTTCGATAGTTTGATATTTCGGGCTATGAAAACCAATACGTTTGCAAAAATTAGCATTCAAATATAACTGAACCCTGCAACGAATTATCCTTACTTGACTTTGGTCTTTGGAAGCAGAATTAATGCAGCGCAGACTCTAAGGATTCCTGTTTACATCTTTACCGCTTTTGGAAGACGACCGTTTTCAGCTGTATAATATCTCAATATATAATGTATTAAAGGGACCTTTTCACAGATTTTGGCATTTATTAAAGTGTTTCATTTAATTGCTTTGAATTTGATGAATGTAAACATTGGAACTAAAAAAGCTTCAGTAAAAAAACAACAACAGGAAAACAATTAAAGAAAAAAACAAAAGTAATCCTCAACTGGACTCGAACTACTGACCTTTGGAGTAAATGTATAGCACTTAAACAACTCAGGCATCCGTGCTCATACAGTGAGTGGTGTAAAATATCACGATATCACCAGAACTCTCAAAGTTATTCAATCGTTTTGCGTTTTTTTAAATCGTCAAAAGATGCATATAATAGATATCTTAGAGCATGGTTAATGTTCAGCATAACTGTTTCCTCGCAAATATCAAAACTACAACGAAACTTTGCAATTCGGAAACTATGTTTTTCAATTTTGTCAATTTACCAAACGTGAAAAGATCCCTTTGAGCAACACTTTAGATTGGTCTGACACCTATAATTAATATATAAAAGATCTTGATAAATGTGTTTATTAATGTAGATACGTATGCCACTTTGTTCTAAGACGTATATTGTTAAATAAATGTTCAATATTCGTAACACATTCCCGATATTGTTCTACGAAATATCGTATTAAGATCAAATGAACCCTTCTCATAAAACTCAAGTACATTGAATTGTGACACATTTTGAGTCATAATCGTTTTATTATTTTGATTTATTTTGATCATTAAAAAGAACAGCACATTTTAAACAAAGGCTTGCGGTGATGATATTTGCATATACTTATTCATTCATCAGTTTGTGTGAGGTTAAAATGAACTCAAACTTAGTGTGCGTTCCTATTTCGTGACTCAATGTACATGTACAAACACGTGTTTAAAACTCGTTATTATACGTAACGCAAGCGGTTGAAATTAGCATAAACACATCAATTTGTATTCTAAAGCGCGTAAATGCTTAAATTAGCCATAGTTGAAAAATTAAAAGCATTTTCTTACGATTGATGGATATGAGGCGATATATACGTTCATAATGTATGTAATTATTCACATAACAGCGAATTATAGTTATATTTTTGTCGTGATCCCTATTATCGTGTACGATCATCTAATAAAAATGCATTTTAAACAAGAACATAAATTATTTGACTTAATGGACATGCTAGCGCTATGAATAAGTAATATTTACATTCCTGCATGCTGGGAAATTTGTCGTCTGCTAAAATGTTGTCTGCTAAATTTCTAAAATTAGCATTTTCTTCGATTTTTTTTTCAAAGAATACTATCAGAATAGCAAACAGTTTGGATCCTGATGAGACGCCACGTTCTGTGGCGTCTCATCTGGATCCAAACTGTTTGCGAAGGCCTTCAAAATCCGGTTCCAGCGCTCAAAGGGTTAATTTAGATGATTCGTTGAATGTATTATTATTTCAACAACACAAGTTTAACACGTGGGTGAAGGTAGTGTACGAATTAATAATAAAATACACAAGATTAAGGTAATATTAAACTCCTTGTAAACGAGGATTAAAAATGAGGTGTCAGAATCTCTGATCCACATTCTCTTCAGAAGTTTTGTATAATGTTGAGTTGTACGCGTGCCCTTGTATTGTACAGTTAATAAGTCACTTGTTTTGAAACATAGACAAGCGGCTGGTACCAAGAATGTCCTGGTAATATTTCATTGCTCCTTTGCTTAGTAAAACCATATTGTGTGCGTAAAACGAGTTGTGCTTCAAAGATTGTCACACTAGTTTTGCTTCAGTGTTGCCTTATTTTTAGAAAGACTCGCTGCATTTTTTTAAACGTTGATCATTTATATTTCGCGACGAAATAGCATGCGGTCGTGTTATAAATTGATAAAAATAATAATAATGAAATACAGGCAAGCTCCACTTAACATTCATTACAGTACTTGTCAAAACAAAACACTTCACACACGCACATAGTGCAAAATACGTTATGAGTTGAGCCTCTTTTTTATTTTATTCTTGCCAAATCGGTAGATATTTGTTATTTGTGCTTGCTGATATTACAAATGACATTAAGCTAGTATCATAACATAACAGACACACAGGAGTACGATGAAAACGTCACACATAGACTCGATGCCCAAAAATGGATGCCCCAACGAATTCAGACTCTGTAAAATGTTCAGTATAAACAAATTGAAACTCATGTAACAGCAAAAGGCGAATTGTAAATTTCCCATTGGTTGTGCGGCGTTTTTGTGGACAAATCCCTGCTTGCTATTGGTGACCTGATATATAGATGAAACATTGGTGTGTTTATTGTAATTTTAGAATAACTCCTGTTCGGCTAACGCGGTAATATCTAGTTCTATTCTACATTTCTGTCTTGGTGATTAAAAGTTGATTTGCGAAATGCGCGACCTCGCTCTATGATTAAGGCACATGTTCAGCTTTAATGTTTACTTATCATATATGCTTTATACATATATTCTCAACATATTTCTATTCTATGTGTCATATCCCTAAATAACAACTCTTGCGTATTAAAATAGCTTGATTGTTCCAATGCGCAGTTGCAGATATACCATGTTTTGAAATAGATTCTTTTCCAATGCGCATTGAGGATATACCATGTATTGAACTAGATTGATTGTGCCAATGCGCATGTGAAGATAGACCATATATTGAAATAGATTGATTGCTCGAATGCGCTGTCGAAGATATACCATGTATTGACATAGATTGAGTGGCTCAATGCGCAGTGATATATTGTGTTGCAAAAAAATTTGCTTTAGTGATCTAGCTTCGAGACAAACGTCAAATAATGTCGGGTCACATTGACATTCAAATATATCATCTAAAATGCATGTAATATATGTGTCTAGGTTAACGAAAGTTATTTATGGACATAATAAATTAAAATACTTTGGCATTTTTATTGTTTCGCTTAACGAACGAAATGTAAACATTATCATGGTTTGGATGATGTGGAAAACGTCAGCATTCAAATCAACTAATCACACCACGCAGTTGTTTCAAGTAAATTGAAAACTTGGTTTAACAGCCAATGATTAAATCTAATCTGCTTAAAGCCGTACAGACAGTGCCGCAATGAAAATACCCCATACACATTTTACTATCAATAACACATAAATTTAATAAACAATTATAATCACTTCATACTTCATTTTTTTTTTAATAAATTGACTTGGACACGTTTTAACATTCATTTTATTGTTAATAGTATGTTATGATGATGAAGCACAACCCTCGAGTATGCACACTCCAAGATGTAGTCCGAGAAAGAATACAAGTATTCTTTTCGCAGTTTTGTCGATACGCTTTCACCCACAATGGAAGGTCATGCCCTTCTCCCATACCATGACACTCAATACAATATAATTATTAACTGATACTTTCACACCCTCCTCAATGATTCCCGCCGTTGTTATATCCATCTAGAAATAGTTCCTATCATACAGCGCACACAAGCACACATACAAGAAGAGAAGCGACTTACATTAAAGTAAAGTAGAACATTAATTGGAGGCATTGTTCATCCACACTAAACAATTAAAATAAAGCAGTAATGGCCCCTCAAATATAAAGCGCTGTTATTCAGTTAATATGTTAAACTATGAGCGGAGGTAAAGCAGACCACTCATTACTTAGTGCGTCACTATGGATAATTCATTATTGATATATCAAATTATATCATATCATATAATAAATCATATAATATCATATCGACTAGTGTAACATTACGTATATATTGCTTTCTTAGTGCACTTAGTGCCGATGCTGCTTATTGATCTAATAAAATAATGTATACATTTTAGCTCTCTTGAAATATAGAACAATTCTTTCCTTACGTCTTAATTTGTAAAAGCATGTACACATAAGCACGTCTGCATACGCCAAACAACGCATTAGTTTATTTCTGTCGCATTTTAGATGTATGCTGGTTTTCATCGCGTTTCAAATACCTGTTTGTGTTTGTCATTTTTATGACAGCGTCTTTCCTTTGAGTAATGCTCTTCTCTTACATACACGTCTACGAATTGAATGGATACAACAAAAAAACGTCAATAAACGTTTACAATTTATTTGGTTCTGATATTTTTTTATGTACATATCTTGATTTAATAGTACTGTGTGGTGAAGCACTTACAATGTTAATGTAGTCAACTCTTTAAAGATTGATTTTATTGCTTGTTTTTCAACTATCAATAATAACAAACAAGTATACCATTTGAACGTATTCAAACATAAACATTTAATGAATATAGCATATATATATATTTCCCGAAAGAATAGTGAAGTGTGTTGTTAGAAATTGGGATGTAATCGTTCAAAGTGTATCAAGATTGTAATCGATTATTTTCACGCATCTGATTTCCAAAGGTCCAGATTTAATTTCGGGTACAGTTCGCAAGGTTTCTTCCTGTAAAAACAAATGTAAGGAATTGTATTAAATTTCAAATATTAATAGGCATATGTATGTGTTACTAAGCGGTCGTCAGCTGAGAAGTCATACATTTTCCAGCTGGAAAAAACTCAATTTCTGTGCGTTGTCAACCACGTTATGTCTTATCATTTGATGAAAATGGATATAATTTTTATCATAATTAACCACACTTTAAATGAGCAGGAATAATAACCGGAATAAATGCCAACAAAAAATACGTACATCTGGTCAGTCCTGAAAATGTTCTCCTGAATTTCGAGAATGTCAGTAGTAGCACAAACCAATGCAGACAGTGTTATCTTTTTAATGGCGTGTAGCTGGGCTGGAACAAAATGAGTGTTTGACTTAGTTTGAATATAAGACTACTTGTCGAAATATATAAAAATGTATCCGTGTGGTAAAATATACAGAAATTCATGCATTTAAATACTGGTCATTTAAGAAGCATACACGAAGTAACAGGTCACATTTCCATGTGTTACTTGTAATTGGTACACACGGTTTACTATAGATGTATAATATTTAGAATATACTTTTGTCTAAATTCCACAAATAGTATAAACATATATATTACCAGGTGTGAAGCCACTGTGTGGGTCCGGTCGCTCAAAGAAGAACCGGTCGCCGTCTCTGAAACGCTTAAACAATTTGGCGATGATACACTGACCCAAAGGTCCGACCCATGAGTCGTCGTATCTTCTCTCTGATATTATTGCCGTGAAAATGTCTATATCGTCTGGACAACTAAAAATTAAAAGGAGTCTGATTGTATATAGATATAGCAAAAATAATGCAATACTAAAATTTAAATGACCATGGTATTCAGTAAAATATATTATCTAATTGAATGCAGTTGTCGTCGTTGTTGCCCACATCGAGTTTTGTGTGCCATAAACAAGTGTTTAAACGATTTTCATGTCAACATTGTGTGACTCAAATCGTAAAGCAATTCATTACTTTGAATAATGAAAGTTTTACAATGATCTTGATAGGATATTAAGAAATACATAACTAAAATGTGTGTAATGTCTGACTGAAGTGTATAATAACTATGTTTTTTAGCTAGGCTGATACTGACTCGTTAACTCGTTTCTGTAAAAGAACCAAATATTTGTGTCTATGTGTCGAATGAATCAATTTGCACATGATGTTCGGGGTTCCAACTTGTACGTGCATTTCCGAAAACAATCTTATAAACTGACCTGTATAATTTGTTTAGAAGAATTGCAACTTCCGGGTCCATGTCAACAAGGCCTCCGACGCCTGTACCGAAATGACTTGCGACGCTGAGACCGCACTCGTGACGGTAGGCGTTGTAACCAGGCAACCCGTGATCACGACCTCTGACAATAATTATTTGAAATAGTAATCATTGATGACAAGCTTATTTTAGTACTGCTCTTATATTCCTGTCATGTGATAAAATATCTAATAAGCTTTTTTTTAAACAAACTTTTTCCGGACCGGCTATCTCATATGGTAGAGCACTTGTCTACACATATGAGGATCGCACATTCGATACCAGGGTCTGCCACATAACTTGTTTGGATATTGGTCAGTAAATTATGTTTACGGCCATTCTTGCACACAATCTGATTCAAGTACAGCAGTAACCAGACGCTGACCTCAGTATATATATAAAGTACTGGTAAACCAGTTAAGCAATTTCGGTTAGGTTAACTTAATCCGTTATATAACAACGATGGTCAACGGCAAACAATCAATATAAAAAGGCCGAGACAAAAACAAAATTCAAAAAGCAACTTGAGGTCGTTGTTCTAAAGTAGCATCACTGTCTGTTCGTTTAAAACATATATTTCGTGTTTATATCAGTATTAATAATCACTATGGCAATTAAAAATGTTATTATAAAGAATGTAAACGGTTGATACAAAATTACGTCGGATGTCAACATGGTTTTTTGTCTATTAATATTGCATATCTGACTGTCGACATGATGTTACCTTTGAATGTTTAAAGATGCAAGATCCAACACCTCGCCTTTGTCGTCCTTGTACAACATATGTTGAACGCTCGGTTCTACGTATCTGTAATAGCAAGACGGTTATAACAAAATTCGAGTTTTATAATTGTCACCCATTTGTATTCATATATCGGAATAAACAAGAGTTAATCAATCATGTGCGCTCTCTAAGACATGTTTTACTTTGTTCACTTTTAACGTTATTATTATTATGTTTCCGAGAAGATTATTGAATTGTTTAAATGCAGCAATTCCAAATGAAAGGACTCATTAGCTAAACTAAATTGTGCACAAAAGAAAGATTAAGACATAACATGTTTACATTCAGCGTTGTTTATAATTTACGTTATGTACCGATCTGAAATGCCTTAGGACAATAATAATTTTTGCTATCACTGTTTTATGACGTATAGTAACTTAAATAGTAAACAATTAAGCAGTTTCATTTTGTAAATAAAAGTTTGAGCTTCCAAATATGTAGTTCTTATACAGTAGTGATAATATGACCACACATATGCATTTGCCTATCCATACTCTCGGGCTAAAACATAATACAAACCAGCGGAGAAACGATTTTGAAACGGATCCAATATGCGAAACCAGGAGGATTATTCATAAATGCACGATCTTTTGGGAACAGTTATCTAAAATGTAAACATTAAACATTATTAATGGCGATCAAACCTGTCTAATCCGGAACTATTAACATGAGAGGCCCAGCGCAATATATCGTCTATTGCCTGACCATTGAATGCATGGTACAGGGGGACCTTGAAAAAGTGATTGTACAAAGGTTCCGGTGGGATTGGATGCTTGTAGTGTTTATCTAGAAGGGCTATATCTCGCCGAACGGTCGAATGACCCCACCGGAAGGCCAGACCACCAACGTTCAGTGTTGTGGCGTCCACAAGTGGGGTATACGTGTCCTTGTAACCATTCTGCTGAAAATATAACGGGTTTTTACTAGCTCAATATGGTTCCGACTAAAACATAAAACGAGTTAAAACGTATCCGTTTTTTAAGCGAGCTTAAACGATCTTATTACTTTTTGCCAGATAAAACGTTTACTCAAAAACTAGAATACAAGTTTAAAAGAAATAATACCAGAAAATAAATAAAAGGAAAGCAGTTTTTGCAATTGGAAACAACTTTTACCGTATTTGTTTCGGTACTTAAATGGAAATTTAAAACTTGATAAATAACAGTTTTTTATAGAACTACTTTTTAAAAAGTTTAGTGCAACATTTACTGACAGGTTTTTGAATGCCCGTACAAAGAAACTGTCCAAGAAAGTTGGATTTGAATCTATATAAATTTTGCCTTTATATATTTATTATCACATAAAAGGTTACAATTGTCACTTTTACAAAAACGTTATACTTCAAAAATATATAATTTATTAATTTTCATTTTCATACAATATTGGTTATAGCATGTTCGTGTATATAAAGGATATAAGTATACATTATTGTATGACTTTAACAGATGTTAAACATACTGCAAAGAATCTAAGGAAACTGAAAGTTCACAAAGATGAAACAAATCGTTATACAGCAACCTT
The DNA here is from genome assembly GCA_007657795.1 of Dreissena rostriformis. Taxonomy (NCBI): domain Eukaryota; kingdom Metazoa; phylum Mollusca; class Bivalvia; order Myida; family Dreissenidae; genus Dreissena; species Dreissena rostriformis. Next base: position 32,621 of record VMBQ01001263.1, read on the forward strand.
AGTAAATGTGTTTGCATCAAAATGTCTACTTCATTTCATTTGTACACATTAAAACTGAGTTAAGTTTTTACAAGATATGACATTCGAATAAACATTGTCTTACACATATCTCCTTTAGTCTGGAAACAGTTAAGTTTGCAAAATAATGGTGGGCATGTTTACCTTGTTGTGAATAACAGAACAAAATAATAATGACCCAATATGCTGACTACTTTATTCGTTCCCGTAACGCACCTTAATTAGGACTGTTCCTTATTACTGCATTCGGTGGTACCACCACTTATCAATATCCGGTACGATTAACCCGTGACACGAACACAACCTTAAGGTACTGTTTACAGTGTTTATAATGTCAAGTACATCAATCACGTACCGCAAGCTGGATGTTACTGCTGGACATCGCAGAACGTCCAATAGTTTGAGGAAGGTACTCCCCATAAACGATATTCTGCCAAACACCTATCATGATCTTTCTGGCAATCTGATACAGAATCTCGTCTCCCCAATGAGCATTGACCTTTGACAAGCCGGCTGCGATACTATTATGTCCTCGCATGAATATTGTGTGAAAGGATGAAAGAAGCGGTTGTTCATTAACTCTAGGATCACCTTTAAAAATAGCATAATAAGATAAGCACATGTTGCTTACAAATGAACAGTATTTGTATGTCAATATCAACATCGATTTCAAAAACCAAGCAAGGCCGAATGTAATTAAAATTGCAACAATTTAACCATTCTGGATTAGATAGACCATAATAATGGTAATGTTAATCCCACCTGATAAAGGACAGTAGTTCTCCTTGTGATGAAACATTCCTTTGAGTTCGCACGTACAATCAGCCGGGTCAACGTCAAGCTTCGTGTGAATAGACATCAGCTGACCTAAACACAAGTTCTCATAATAGTTCAGGCTGTTTCAAATATGACTGATTTTAAATGTGTTGGCTGCATATAAATTTAAAAACAAAGCTAATCCTAATCTATGCGTAGTATACATATTTGCCAAGGGCAAACTTTAATTTTCGAACTTTTATGTCACCGATTCCATACAATAATTAATGCAAGCAATATTTTTTGTTACAGTCATCGTTTATTTTGTTTAAACCTGTCATTTAACCTGGGCATGCAAACATAATTGATAGCTTCGAATGTTCTTTTTGCTGATTGATTAACATTTTTTACTATATAGTTTGCGTTCGAGCCTAAATAGTAGCATATGTTTGAAGAAACAAGTCCAATATGAAAAAGTTATATGAGGTTTTATAAAATTGTAATCTGTTCTTTAGTGTTGTTCGTGCAGTTGATAAATGACATACAAACAACTGTTGAACAAACACAACATTTGGTTAATTCAGAAAGGCATTTTATCTGTCTGTGTCGTTCTCAAATATATCTGACACGTTTAACGTACATATATATATGGTCATATATATGTGTTAATGTGCCTACCACCAACAAATGTCCTTAAATCACGTGCCGTTTCTTCAGTCGCGCCATACAAGGTTGACAAGTCCACAAATGATGTAGCAGAGTTAATCTGCTGACGAACCTCTACAACGAAAACATGTTATTTATTTAATATATTTAAATGTATAATATGTTGTTAATGCTATACATGATTTACACATTAAACATCGCAAGGTATATACACATTAATGTATTTAAGCTTAGGGACAGAAAACATTTTTATCTGGGCAGTCTAAGACCATCGACTTCGAATGTTCGTGATTTTATCAGCTTTATTAGTTTATTTTGATGAGCAGTAAACTGTTTTGAAGAAACAACTTTCACAAAGATAAATGTGGCCCCGTATGTTGTTTTCTTTTGTTTTTTTAATTAATTCACGAAATTTGTTTGTAAAGGACGTGTTTACAGTTTGTCAGAATGAAATTAAAAAAAATGTCAAAGATTAAAAACAGAATGTATGTTTAAATGTAAAACAAACATAATAACACTCGCGACAAATACAAATGTTGATAATTGCGGCTCGTTTATGGATAAATCAAGAATAGAAATTGGGAACCTAATAAAACGTGTGTATGTTTTTCATATCAAGGTTTCCGGGTTCAGATCCCGAGGAGTGCGAACTTTTTNTATATGGCCCATGACTTGTAAACACAATTTGCAAATCGCTTTCATTCCTGTGAATGAATATGTGTTGCATTAAACATTATGTATGCATGTAAACATCTCGATTACAATCCGGGGGAAAACAACTATAATGGATAATTCTATATAAAAAACTAAATAGTTCAAAGGTTTTCAAACTTTAAACGTATGAAGGATTTCATGAAACCATATCCCTTATAACTTCAACTGTAATTCATTAACCATATATGCTTAAATATTACACTTGTTTCGTTTACTTTCATTCATTTTGCAATACTTATCTATTCAAAATATACTTGCATACAAGCTTGTTAAATAAGTTTTATTATATATTTTAATATTTGATACGTTAGCATTGAACTGAATTTGTTTTTTATTTCGTGGTATTTGTTAAACCATTTATTTGTCCAAATATCAGAAATCCGTTTCAATAAACCCTCGTCACAAAGTTCTGATTTGTAAACCAGATTGTTAGCTTGTTTTGTTTGTATACGAGTAGCTTTGTTTTGTTTTTGAAACAAACGCAAAATGTTGCCTTCCACGAAACGCAAATGGTTTATGACAAATTGAATTGACAATTTTATTTTCAGAAGCACACAAAGCATCTTATATCTATAAATACTTGTAACGTTTAATGTTAATTTTATCACCGATTGCGACGTTGCAATAGTTTAAACACGATTAATATATTTTATGTCTTTATTTCATATCTTGTCAAGACCTGCGCACATTCGTAATCAGAGATCTGCAGCACAGCATAGCATAAAAATACTAACCCAATCAACGCGAACAACCATCAACGCGAACAACCATAGTCGAAACATTAATAAATCTGATATTTCACTCAGCCGTCTGTTGAAATGCACATACAAAGAGTCAAAACACAGACTACATATTCTACAATCACCCAAACATTTATAATAACAATTGCAAAAATCCTCGAAAATGGCATGTTTTGTCTTAAGTATATGTAGTCCAATAAATACGATTTTTTTAACATTTATATACATTTGACTTAAGAATTTCATCGGCGCATACAATGTCGGAAAACTATGACGACTTTGTAGAATGCTGAAGCTGAAGCCTTAGATTAGACTAAAAGAATATATGACCCAAAAATCGAAAATTGGTCTTACGCAATACGATTGCTTAAGGTCATAATATACTTATAACAGCGTTCAGTTGATCACATTTGATTTGCTGACAACATGGATAATAACTCGTATTGGTAGCCTGAAATTTGCGCAACTTAAAAATATTAAATGACATTGTGAAAGAAGAAATGTATATGCGCCGCGCTCTACGTCTGCGAAAAGTTTCGTTCCAGATCAGCTTGCGAAGTCCGCAAATGCTAATAAGAGACAACACTTTCCACATTTATGAAATTATTAGTTTAAAGTATGTCTCTTTATACGAAAGTCCAGCCTAGGCGGAAAGTGTAGTCCCGGACATATTTAACGCACATGCATTAAGCCCGTATTTCCCAGATACCGACTTGTATACTTTTACGAAAACATATACTATAAAACTATATTATTATATTGTACAAAATAATTATATATATATATTGCGTTTCTAAGATCATGAGTGAAAAAGTTATTTACAAAAGTTACTTTTGATTAATAGCCTGCAAACGTGATTAAACACGATACGTCTGCGCATTTCAACAAATATACACAACAATTAACAAAATTGAAATTCATTAGAACCATGTCTTTTCGGCTTCGCTGCACTAAATATTATATTGTTTTGATCACGTGTCCCAGACGATATAACTTAAACAACTTTACCTTAGACCGTACGCCTTATACTACAGAAATATGACTTCCAACACTATGACGTTTATGCCAAAATAACCGACTACGGTTAGCGTCCAGCAGAGAAAATAGATCTTTACTATCTTACAAAGTTTGAATTGAATTGGCGAAATTTATCATTGAAATGAATACTTAAATCTGTTCCGAAAATTTATTTAACGATACAATCGTAAATGCATGTCATTCATAAAACAGACTGACTTCCGAATTTACTGCATCATTCGCTGCTGGTTAAATCTTAAAGCAGATTTATTTTCTTTGATCATTGCGAATATTAACTGTGTTGGTTTTCATATAAAGGCCATAACATGTGTTAATCCGATACTGCTAGATATTACTTAAATCGTAAGCTTTAGAGAATGATCACGAAATCAGACATGCCCTTGCGATTCGTTATTTTCAGAATTATCGATAAAAAGTGATAAAAAAAAGACAGTGTAATAAAAGAATAGGCATTTGAAACCGTATCATGATGCAAGGAAAGAGTATACATTTGCAGAAAAAGATATTAAACGTGTTATATTTTGTAATAGGGAGATATATATGACCTAGTTATATGAACTGGCCCTAATAGCATTGTGGCCGAGTCTATCTTGGTTATATCGGCGCCCAACGTAAACAGCCCGTATTGGATTGTTTGTCTGAACGACGTCCGACTGGTGTCATTGCAAAATGAAAAGGCATCAATGGTAGTTTTTCACAAATGGTAAATTGGCAAAGTCTAAGGAGCGCTTATAATGAATTAATGATAATAATGCTTTATGACCTAGCTGTTGTTGAGACGCGGTAGAGCGTCTGTCTTCGAACCTGAAGGTCCCGGGTTTGATCTTCATCGAGGCCATTGTAGATTTTGTTCTATTTGGTTTACATATACAATATATAAATTCTTTAGTTTGACTGCGGTTCAAACTACTATCTGAAAGCCCAAACTGGATTAAAAACATACACTTTATTTTTAAGTCATGCAGCGGCATAAACAACTCTTCCATTTGAATTTTAATTAAAAAATAGCAATATCAATGTTACAGTATGTTAGCGTCAAAACCTCTAACACCCTTAGTGAACAATTTAACAAATATGAAGCTAGGTAACGAGTATACACCATCATTTTTCGATCAGTCGAACTTCGACTTTCGATCAACAAATTATCGGCAACCGTTCAGCACGATCAGTAATCACGTGGAGGCGAATTACGGAACAATCGACATCGTTCCGTGTCTCATCCGGCTCATTCGGGTTTGAATATTGATGTATTCCGCAACATGTCTTAAAAGACTCTGCGAATAGATGCTTAGCACGCATTTACAATATACATTTACTTTAATACCTAAATATAACTTCTCATGGATACGTTTAGTTCAAAACCTGTCGCTACTTTAAGCAGCACAGTAAGTGGTACATAACGATGTGAACCTGTCAAATAATATTATAATTCGTCGGTTTATGATAATGAAACTTGTATCAATCGAACAATATTAAATAGCAAATAAAATAAAAATCCAACATCCATGTTATATTCCGTTTTGACTCAAGTCGGTCGAAGAACTTATAAACTTCAAGCCGATTGAAACGGAAAAACTGCTTTAAGCCTTGAAGTCATACAATCATGCATTTAATATGCAATATTTAAAGGAAATAAACCAAAAGCTCAATCTATTTATTATATATCGCAATGATGAATTCAACAGTGTGTTTTTCGTGTTGTTAGTCGTNCCTAGTTATATGAACTGGCCCTAATAGCATTGTGGCCGAGTTTATCTTGGTTATATCGGCGCCCAAAGTAAACAGCCCGTATTGGATTGTTTGTCTGAACGACGTCCGACTGGTGTCATTGCAAAGAGAAAAGGCATTTGTGGTAGTTTTTCACAAATGGTAAATTGGCAAAGTCTAAGGAGCGCTTAAAATGAATTAATGATAATAATGCTTTATGACCTAGCTGTTGTTGAGACGCGGAAGAACCTGAAGGTCCCGGGTTTGATCTTCATTGAGGCCATTGTTGATTTTGTTCTATTTGGTTTACATATACAATATATAAATTCTTAAGTTTGACTGCGGTTTAAACTACTATCTGAAAGCCCAAACTGGATTAAAAACATACACTTTATTTTTAAGTCATTCAGCGGCATAAACAACTCTTCCATTTGAATTTTAATTCAAAAAAAGCAATATCAATGTTACAGTATGTTAGCGTCAAAACCTCTAACACCCTTTGTGAACACTTTAACAAATATGAAGCTAGGCAACGAGTATACACCATCATTCTTCGATCGGTCGAATTTCGACTTTCGATCAACAAATTATCGGCAACCGTTCAGCACGATCGGTAATCACGTGGAGGCGAATTACGGAATAGATGCTTAGCACGCATTTCCAATATACATTTACTTTAATACCTAAAGGTCACCGAAAGAAGCCATTGTTTATTGGCAACCGTACACAAAGCATCGAGGTTGTAGTAGGCGGCAGACTTTACATCAATATATGACTTCTCATGGATACGTTTAGTTCAAAACTTGTCGTTACTTTAAGCAGCACAGTAAGTGGTACATAACGATGTGAACCTGTCAAATAATATTATAATATATCGGTTTATGATAATGAAACTTGTATAAATTGAACAATATTACATAGCAAATAAAATGAAAATCAAACATCTATGTTATATTCCGTTTTGACTCAAGTCGGTCGAAGAACTTATAAACGTCAAGCCGATTGAAACGAAAAAACTGCTTTAAGCCTTGAAGTCATACAATCATACATTTAATATGCAATATTTAAAGGAAATAAACCAAAAGCTCAATCTATTTATTATAAATCGCAATGATGAATTCAACAGTGTGTTTTTCGTGTTGTTAGTNTTATTTTGATGAGCAGTAAACTGTTTTGAAGAAACAACTTTCACAAAGATAAATGTGGTCCCGTATGTTGTTGTCTTTTGTTTTTTAATTAATTCACGTCATTTGTTTGTAAAGGACGTGTTTACAGTTTGTCAAAATGAAATTTAAAAATATGTCAAAGATTTAAAACAGAATGTATGTTTAACTGTAAAACAAGCATAATAACAAATACAAATGTTGATAATTGCGGCTCGTTTATGGATAAATCAAGACTAGAAATTGGGAACCTAATAAAACGTGTGTATGCTTTTCATATCAAGGTTTCCGGGTTCAGATCCCGAGGAGTGCGAACTTTTTTATTTAACATTATGCTCTTGCTTTCAGAATGTTTTTTAATTATTTCGTATCCTATAGTTTTGTTATGAAATGCAGTTTGAGGATATTAACAAACACACGAAAATGTGCAAACCACTCCCGTTTATGGATGCGATTTTTAAATTTTAGTTCAATTGACATTGTCTTTAAAATCTTGCTGTAAAGCAGAAACGCGATGTTATGTATAATTAAGTTTGAGAAAATAAACATATCTTACTTATGCAATCATATTCGGCATGTGACCTTGAAAATGACATGCACGGCTTCTTCATCGGATCAAACATTGGTAGAGGAATAGGGAGACATTCAGGACTGCAACAATTAATTAAATACGNTGTTTTCGTTTGACGTGTTTATAATGACGCCAAGTCACTTGCGCTAAGTTATTGTAAAATATGTTGTTTTGCTGTTATTAATGCGTGCGTTTCTAACATATATATTACATATATATATATTACATAAAGGTATCAATTGTTTGTTTTATTAAAACTGATTCTGTTTTACCGAAAATAGTTACTTTTAAGTTGATTCCGAGTAAAATGATATACCTACACACATTGACTGATATAACAACTTCCTGTTGAACTGATAACATATATATCAAGCATTTTTAGCACGCAGATTTCAATGTAGCGGTATGATGCAAACCTATAAACAAATATACGTATTAATGAGTACATCTAATAAATTGACCATTCATGTGCTGAAACATAACACTTTTAATAATTACCAGTAGTATATTATTTATTTTAGAATTTATTTACAGTAACAGTTATTTAAAAGCCTAATACAGACCAAACGGATACATCACATATATATATATATATATATATAGTTCAAAGTGTCTTCGCAAAAATAGCGGCTTCCTCATATGCGACTTTGAAAACAATATATCAGTGAGATACAATTCATGTTCATGGCTGTTCCCGATTAAATACAGCCATAACTTTCAGGACTTTTAACGATGCTGGATTCGAGTCTTTTAAAAGAAGTAATTATTTTGACGCCAAAGCGTGATGATAACTGTGTTAGGCATAATAAAATAATCCTTCACAATCAGATATATACCTATCCCCTCTGTGACATATTCAATTTTTGATTAACACATGTATCCGTAACCTTGATGTGGTGTTACTATCAAATCGTTTTCTTCTATGTGATTAACAGATCAGTCAGGTGTCATGGAAGGTTAAGGAGATATATGACATATATCATCACACGGGCTAAAAATTTTAGCTTTAAATGTGGCATAGACCTTTAGACTGCGTTATGCCATGGATACATTATGTCATTGGCCTGCACGTTAGAACTACTTGTTCTTGAACAGCACTCAGAGGGTACAGAGGACACGCAAATGGGGGATCAATCATTTGATATTTTTTTTTTGTCAAATGCCTTCAAAACTATATACACGTAGAAGATATGCAGCGGACACACAAATTAACGGACAGAGAGACTGACTGCCGGTCAGAGGTGCGGAAGAAAGGACATTGTATAACCTGCCGTTTCGCGAATGTGTATGCGTATGTACACTATGTGATAACGCATTATAAATTATCATAACGAAGTGGGCGTAATTGGTATATACACAATTATGAAGATAGCTAATGCTTGTATGCTCATATTAAGCGGCACGATAATGAAAACAGCAAATATACTGAATACCTAATGATATGAATAACACAAAATGTCGTCGATGATTTTTTTCAGTAAAGAGTTCCATACTAAGTACATAGATGTTGATTTAACATGTTTGTTGCGCATTATTAACAGAAATGTTCGATGTCTCACAATGTTGGTCTTACCATTTTGAGTCGCGATGACAGCACTCCAGGGGTTCTTCGTCATCTCCTGCATATTGTAAAATATAAGATGTTCTTATGTGATATAAGAAAGCAAACCATATGTATTAATGCATACTGGTAAGTGAGAAACAAATCCATTTTATTTAAATGTTAAACCTCATGTAGTAGAACATTTAACAGTTTTTATTTTTATTTTTTACAACTGTTTTCCTGTCATGAATATAACAGAAAACATGTTTTATATCGAAAAAAGCAAGGACAAATTAAAGTAAATAGTGTGCCCCCATCTGTTTATACAATATTTCCATAAATAATAACAGCAAAACGGTTATCATACGTAAGAATAAATCAGCATCAATAAACAATCGCAAGCAGAACTANACTACATACGAAAGTCGTTCATGGCTACGTAGTTTGTTAAAGTTGCATGCGTTTTTTAACCGTCCCGATGGAAAAATTAAGAGGACGTGGCGAGAACACACAGACTGCAAAATGCTAAACATTATCATAGCAACATCATATTCGTTAACAGTCTACGTGACTTCATATATTGGATGAGCAGAGAGTCTCTACAAAGGATGCATGAATCGTTAGACGACCGACCACGTGATCCGATCCCTCCTCAACACTTTCTGGTCATGGTAAACACAAATTAAGACGGTACATTGCCTTATATGTACATGTCTAGCAGAGCATGCAATCATGTACCATAGAATGTCCCTTGTTCGTGATCATATGTCTGTTAACTCGTGTTTCCGTATTAAAAAGGACACTAATTTTAGTAGGACCATGGTGCATTCGTACATTCATGTTTACTTCAACGAAGCCAATCTGCATAACACTTGTTATCAATAACTCTTCTGTAATCATAATTTAAACCCATGTTAAACAAGACATGAACTTACGTGAAAACGTCTTTGTGCGGATGAAGTCATGTGCCAGAAAGTGCCCCGCTTGCATGACCATGTAGGACAAGTTCACCTCTGTCTTCATCACTGTGCCTGCTGAGTGAACCGTGTTGCTGACCACACGGGCTGGTGGCAGCTTGTTCCCCGAGCAAGACGAATAAAGCCGAGGAATTGCATGACCTGAATTGTAATCAGTGTGTGTATATACAACATGTAGATTCAGTTTTAATTAACAAAATGAAGATCATAATTTGAGTACACAACAATTTGCATATAAGATAAATCATGCCTTAGTGCATATTTAAAATATAAAGTGAAGTAATTACCGAAATACAGTGTGTACGTTTCAAAGTTTGTTTAATGCAAATTCTTGCTGTAATCGTTTATTAGAAATGTATGACACATGATTTTGTGGACAATTCATCTTAGTTGGCATGTATTGTAAGAACGGTTGTCGTATATTTGGCATATGCACGCAATTTACTCGAGTTTAAATCTAACTAAAAGAAAAGACACAAAACCAATGTTTAATTTAATCAAATACTTACCGAACATTAATTAGCAAAGCTGCTGCTTTCATATATCTGCTTCTTAATGGTGTATACACATATAATCAACATACTTACGGTCAGTGTAGGCATTTGGAACCATACGCCGCTGCATTGCCCCAGAGGAACCCCATTCTGGGTGTAAGAGATTGTTGCAAACGCCGGTTGTCGTCCGAAAAGGATACTTTGGATCACAAATCGGTTTCCTGGGTATACAGCCATTTTTGAGAACTTGCTCACGGGGACAGCCTATGTTTGCTGTAAATCGACGACGAGTAAATCGTCTACAGCTGTTCATCAAACATTGCGGTCTGTAAGGAAATGTTCATCTTGTTGTAGGAGCCTAACCAACAAGTTATTTTAATGAATGTGTTTAATGTTTTTGTTCAGCTGGCACACAATTTATTTATTTTATTGTACTTACGTGTTATTTCCGCCCATGAACTGCATCATACGATGACATGGTCGTGCGCGGTAGTGTCCTGTCCCAAGCATGTGCATCTGATTTGTGCAAATACCAATTGTTCCACCTTAAAGGCAATGAAAACACTAATGAACGTTCCCACAAGAAAACAACGTGTTTTTGGAGTGTTTAAAAAGATACATGTTTGGAGGCTATGTACGCATTTTATATCCCACCCAAAGAGATGGGAGGTGTGGGGCATCTACATATTTCGAGCTTAAAGGGAATTCCAAACAGGCGAGAAATTGGTACACCTCATGAAAATGATATCTACAGCGACCAGTTGCTGAACCAATCAATTTTTACTGCCGGATTGAAAGCACTGGTCTTAAACTGGAGTTAAGACCTGGAGTGGAATTAACACTTAACTTAGACTCATTTGACTGGTTCAGTTCGACGAACGTCACATGTATACCGTGTACATGATACAAATAGATAAGTAGTATGTGCACGAGATACAACTATAAGTGCACGAGGATAGCGCGTTCGACATTGACAGAAAATAACAAATATTTAGAATCAAATATTGATCATAATGTATTATTGGAAATGGGAATACAGTAATATTTAATTTGAACATACTTATAAAATTATGTTCGAAAGAGTTAAGAACCAATTGCTGTAGTTTTATAGTTTTAAAACCATTATAAGTTTAATAAAAATCAAACAAAACTCGAAAGGCCGCCGACTGCTTGAATACAAAACTTACGTCTATGCGTTGATATTATTTGAACAAATAATTATATAACCCAAACTGACAAACGTAGGCCGTTATATCAAGTAGATAATCATGAGAATGCTAAAATGAATGTTTCTGTATTTTATTTCAAATTTAGAAACTATAAAAATATAAATGTACTGCGTCAAATAAATTTTCATTAAATAAAACATATAATTATGTTCATCATGAAATAAGTAGCATATTATATCTTCTTACAATATTGATTGTTTCCATTGAAACAAAATGTTATAAGTATAAACATCACATTTTAGTAATAAAATTCCGTAACTAAAATACTGATTTGTTTATACTCTTAGATGCATTCAAAAGAAACATGTTAGCCGTTTCTTTACCTATTACGGTAACGAAAATACGTCTTTATCATGAAAACCGAAAACATTGTTAAAATTAAAACTCCTTACGCAATATGCTCAGGAAAGCAGCTTGTGGTTCATTTACACAGCTACGTGAAATGCCAGGTGATGCGCAGTCCAATGCTAACGCAAATGCCAGGAAACCACTTAATGAACACATTCGTCTATCCATGGTTATTTTGTGGTAACTGAAACTTTATAGACAATAGATACAATAAAGCAAACGATACGGCAAAAAATGGACGCGTTTAATCGGTTTATATTGTGATACAAGTAATATTAGATTTCCCTTAGTAAATATATATCTCGTGTTGTATTCGAATATCAAAAAAGCATACAACTATTGCGCAACCGGTATTACAGAAAAAGAAAAAACTTTTGGAAACTAAACGGACGCTTACGTCCAAGACACAATGCATCAACAAAACATTAGTATACCTTATAATTTAACTATTAATAATACTTCGTATATAATAATGTATAATTTAAAGGCATGTTTTAAATATAAGATGTTTAAATACAACATGCTAAATGCTAAAGAAAGATATCTGTTTCGAACAAGTATGACTTGGGAAACACATTTCTTCAATTATTGAGATGTTTCAATTGTTTTACCCTTATTCATGACATACCTTGACGTTACAATCACTTAATACAAAAGCTTAATGTAGTGTTCGGGAGGATGTCAAATACTTATTGTGCATTTTAGGGGACATTTATTGTCAACTGATTTTTCTTGGCTTTATAATTATATTTGATCTCCATTATTTAATATTAATAACACTTAATAAATGCCTGTTGGTGCTTCTGCGCCAGCCCTTTTGAATCAATTTATTTGTTTTCGAGTTATTTTTCCAAACAAATGAACTGTACAATTTTGAGAGCAAGAATATAAATTTATTAAGTATAAGCCACAGGAGTTTTAACTTGATATAGGTTTGAAGTGTACTTCCATGTTAATAACACCACGGTTTTTGTGCTTCCTATGCCCAACAAGAACACTATTTGAAATAACAATCGTTTGAGAATAAAAAAGGATAAAACAAAACAAAACTTACCGAGCTTAACTCTGAAACAGTCCAACTTAAAATAATTAAACTGTCCCGATCCTTATCTATTTAACTTTTCTGTACTCTCTATTGCATTTTCTTGCGACTTTGATTGATTTTAAACGAACGGCTGCTTTTTCATTTTGTTATTGATAAATGGAACCTTCTTATTATTTGACATCTCAATGATCTGTTAACATCAGTGGTAAGCCCTTACATCCTATTAATATACATCACTACATATTGCTGACACATGTGAATTTCTATAATGACCGATTGTCACGTTGACGGATACCGATGATGGTGGATTTTGTTCTCCCCTTATTCCTCCCTTATTTTAAAATTTCAAATAATGTAATATAGTGCATTTAAGTTCCGAGTATATTGCATAANTTTGTGTAGTGTTCGGGATGATGTCAAATACGTATTGTGCATTTTAGGGGACACTTATTGTCAAGTGGTTTTTCTTGGCTTTATAATTATATTTGATTTCCCTTATTAAATATTAATAACACTTAATAAATGCATGTTGGCGCTTCTGCGCCAGCCCTTTTTAATCCATTTATTTGTTGTCGAGTTATTTTTCCCAACAAATGTACTATAAAATTTTGAAAGCAAAATTATAAAATTATAAAGTATAAGCCACAGGAGTTTTAACTTGATATAGGTTTGAAGTGTACTTCCATGTTAATAACACCGCGGTTTTTGTGCATCCTATGCCAAACAAGAACACAATTTGAGATAACAATCGTTTGAGAAACAATATGGATTAAAATAAACAAAACTCACCGAGCTTAACTCTGAAACAGTCCAACTTAAAATAATAAAACTGTCCCGATCCATTTATATTTAACGTTTTTTGCACTCTCTCTATTGCATTTTCTTGTGACTTGACTTTTATTGATATTAAACGAATGGCTGCTTTTTTATTTTTATTTATTTATTAAATGAAACATTCTTATTCTTTGACATCTGCATGATCTGTTAAAATCGGTAGTTAGCCCTTTGATCCTATTAATATACGTCACTCCATATTGTCGGGTCACATTGACATTCAAATCTATCAATTTAAGGCAATTAATGCAAATGCATTCTAGGTAAGAGTATATCTATCAAACCTGACAGAAGAGAATACAATAATTTATTCTGACTTAAGAATGTTAAGAGTGTTGCAACAATCTTAACTTCGTTTGAGCATTTTATTCCTGTTATAATTTGAGCATTAATTAAGCATAAACCCGTAAACCACATGTGGCAGAAGAATGTGTGTTCATTCAACTCAATGTTGTATACCTCCAATTTATATTTCGTGTGCAATGGCATTTTTAAATTCCATTTCACTGATGTATTTAATTATTTGCAAATATTTATTGTTCATTTGAATTGCAAACAATATTTGGAAAATTGTCTTTACTACCTATTTCGTGTATATGGTATTTATATATCTCTTTCAAATGCTTTTCAGAATATGAATCTCGTTTTAAGTTCATATTTGTTATTGTAATTGTAACTATCTTTTCAACAATTTATCATGTTCAATTGTATGTATCTCATGAAAAACAAACACATACAAACTAGGTACTTTGGCCTTTTACGTCCGTATTGTGTCTTTTTCCTGAATTTTACGACGTTGATCTGAATATTCAACTATATAATGCTATATTTTTAATGCTTTTTTATCAGAGAAGAGATGTAGTTGATACTAGTTTTGATTCATTTCATTCCATAGTGGTTCATAAAGTTACAATTAAGGTGTACTGGTTTGTATCAGAAGTTAACTATACACAAAATGATATAAATTCCCGTGTATTACTATTTAATCAGAATCCTGATGCTTTGATGTTGATTTGTGTTTGCAATTTAATAAATAATAAGATGGATCGATTTTGAGGACATTAACCACGAGCTGTACTGAGGTTGATTAACGTAAGTCAATTCACTTAAACTGGAAGGATGAAATGACATGGCGATGTATTGTCATGATGAATCTTTGACACAGCGACCTATAAACAATGCCGCAAATTGGCTCATAAAGCGGTTGATGTGTCTAATTAACGGTTAAAATAATGTACGAACTATTGTGTGCTCAGCGTTTTTTATCATAACTGTTTGATTAGTTAGTACATTAATTATTTTCATTTAATTTCGATGCTATGTTATAACATGTATATGTTATTGTTTATCTATGTATATTTAAAACGTGTTTATCAACTGGTACCGATGTGTTTGGAAAATGTTTATTTAGTTCGAATTCTACATGTATAAACGTCTCGCATGATGTGGAAAGGAATTATTTAATAGGCATTATTTCCCAAATGTATTTATGCAACTTAAATTTGAACAAAACTCACGCCGATTTCTCTGTACAGAAATGCCGGTTTTACGTTCCTGATGACGTTTCATTCGCATTTTTTGTTACAGGATGGTAATAATTGTGTCAAGTTCTTACACATTAACAATGTTTTATTAAACTTATCATTGTGTCAGTATACGAACACTAGCAAACATTGCTTGAAAGTATGACAAATGGCATGTCTTGTGCAGTCGTTTACACGTCAAAGAATGCCAACCTATAACTTTATCTGACATATTTGAAAACTGGAACTAAAAAGGTTACATCAACCGGGTTCTTCATAATCAAACATTTAATGAATTTACCACTTTATCTAGTCAATTAGTTCAAGTTTTAGTCCATTAAAACGAAGACATGGAAACACATTCTCTAAACGATTCTTTGGTTTTAATGATTTGCTTTGACCGTCCCAAGGCGGTGATCCCAGTTATATTCATTTTATGTTTATATTTGATCTTCTTTTATAAATATAGTCGACGTGAACACCAATTTCTCTTTTAATTTAGTTTCTACAGTATCATTGTTTGCTGTATTTACATCAATGTTAACATGTACTCCAAACTAAAACGGTATGTTAATAAAGTATAAGTGTAGTAATTTTGTTTTAATTCTTTAAACACTTATTTAAATTTGGAAAAGTATTACAAGTATATTTAAACAGATTTAAACTGTGAACATCTGTCTTTAAACCTGTACCGAGTAATGCGCATTAATGTATGGCGGCAGTATATGTATCCAACAGAACCACAGTATAGTCAATTAAATAATTGTCATATCGTTTTTTGTTCTAAGTCTTCAAAGGGTGTATACACTTAAGCGACTTTTTATTTGCGTAAGTCTGTATATCAGGCCATAAGGACGTTCGCAATACTGGATCCTGCGATAACTCAAAACGTTCTAAAGACGCTATTATGGGGAGCAGTGGTCCAATGGTAGGACGCTGGCTTAGGGATCGAGAGGTCCCGGGGATCGAATCCCGCCCTGACCACTGTAGTTTCCTTGAGCAAGAAATTTGTCCCACATCTGCTCCTCTCCACCCAGGTGTATAAATGGGTACCTGTGAGGGAAATAAGCCAATGTGCCGTGGCTGCCTGGTGCGCCATATGTAAACGGACGACTTAGATCCCAGTGATCGGGGGGTTGATTGTGAAGTCGGCTGAATATGTATATAGAAGCAGACTATAAACCGCACCTTTTAACCTGGAATTTTTATTATGTAACTTGGATTATGTACGACATTCTGCTTTTACATAAGTTCAAATCTCACGCCGGCGTAATAAAAACATTATACGATATACAAAGTGTACGGAATGGAAAGCTATGATCATGAGCTTTTCTAATAAAAGTATAGAGTATAGCTAAATCCAATACGCCATGGCGATCTTGTTGGACACTTAAAAATAATTATTGTTGTTTGTGTCCGAAAATTGAGATACAAAAAATTACAAAATACATGTGTCAGAAAATTTAGAGACAAAAAACAACAGATATTAGAAAAATTAGAGGTACTCTAAAAAAATGCATTGACGATCAAATACGGGTATGAAATATGCATAGCGTCAATTGTTTCAAAGAATAATAGCACGTTCTTGTAAAATACAACGCCGTATAGAATACATGACTTTTTATTCACTTTAAACTGTTGTGTGAAATAATAATTATTTTCTGTTACCGGTATACATAGATATTTACCCAATAAGGCAAATTTAATGATCCATTGCCTTAAGGCATTCGTCTGCCTTATTCCGGTTGTAAAAATGAACTGTCACCAGATGAGCGCAACATGACAGATTTCTTGTAAAATAAACTGTCCGGATATTTAGAGTCATTAATTATTGACGAAAACCCGTATGTTCGAAAATTTAGAGTCATGAAAAATAATGTTGGCTAAAACCGGCGGTGTCCAAACATTGAGAGTATCTAAATACTTATGAGTAATTACGGTAAATACAAAATGTTGTTTACCACTGGTAGCGATATGTGTTCAGGAAATGTGTCGCATATAATCGCCCGCAAAAACGCGTACGGCTATAAACATGGGAGGCGTAATTCCCTCCTTGTATGCGTACATCCATCCGTCACACTCTTCTGTTCGCAACTCCTAGATTGTGCGTGCGATTTTCCTCTAACGTTTACAAAAGAATTATCCCCATGTGCTTCAGCGCATATTGTCAAGATTTTACGATTGCGTTCCGTTTAAGTTAGTTATTGACTTTTAGATACATTTGCATATAAAAGATTGTTTTCGCTACTCTTTCACTGCGCTTACGAATTTCATCAAACGTTTACAAAATAATTATCGCAAAAAAAGGCCACAGCGCATATTGCCTATTTTTTGCGATCATGTTATCTTTGGGAAGTATTGCCCTTTGCTTAAAATGTAATATTAAAGTTGTTATGCGCAAATTCTCCTACAATGTGCATGTGAATTTCGTCAAAAATGTACAGAATAATTATGCCAAAGAGATACTGCGATACTTATCCAGGTTTTGCAATATCGTTATTTTAATGAGATATATACTTTGTTGAAAATAAATCAATAGAAATTCCTTTTGTGCGCAATTAATTTTACATTTTGTGTAGCTGTCCGGTGAGTGTTCACCTGTGTTATCAGGGTTCGATCACCGATTTCGGTGCATGTTAGTTTGGTTAATGTTCATGATACAGGTAGGGTATCCTCCATGTAATCAGGCTTCTCCCCACAGCACAAGACCACATCAAAATGTAATTTATTTGATAAAATACTAAATAGATGGATATTGCAGCTATAATATATTATTTGTTCCAACTTTGATATGCCGGTCCTGGGGCGGAAAGACCTTATTTACTTCGCAATAAACACACAATACAACTACTATTTGTGTGCGATTTTCGTCGAACCTTCGCAGACTAATTATCTACACAAGGCAAATTGCCAAGGTTTCGCAATTTGTGTTTTGGTGGAAGGCGTCATTGCGCTCTTTATGTTTTATTACATTTACAGACTTCTGTATTAAATTCCTTAATCAGTTTGCATGCGAGTTTCGTCAAACTGACAGAATAATAATCGCAAAGTGGTACAGTGAATATTTTCAGTGTTTCGCGATTAAGTTATTTATTAGTTAAAATTACATATAACAGTATCCGCGTGAAACTCCTACATTGTGCGTGCGAACATTACATGTAAAAGCTTCATGCGCAACTTATGCAATACAAAATCTAACTGTACCTTCCAACAACATTGGACCGGTGACGTTGTAAACATTGACAGCTTCTTGTATGTATTGTGAATTTAAGTCAGGTATGTTGACGTGCATATGTCCTACTTGTTAAAAATTCCTCAGATGTAAACCTTTGACATTTGATATAAAAAGAATCATCGAGATCTACCTGTACGGCATTTTGTTATGAACCGTCCTTTCACATATATATTTATGTTCAATTTCCCTGCACTAGATAAAACTCGAAAAATTAATAAGCTAATTGTTTTATCTAACAGCTTTGACAAGAACTCCTGATTTAATATCATATGTTTCTCACAGGTTAGTCCCTTTCGTATATATTTTCCGAAGTATGGACATACCCTTGTGATCTTATGACGGGAAGTGTTTTATTTCAAAATAGTACAATAGCACGATGATTATCTATTGGTAGGGAAAACACATTGTTTCCGGTAAACGCATTGAATAAAAAATGATGTGGTACGTTTCTATTATGTAAGTTATTTTTGCCGAGATTTTCTATTAGTATGATATATTAAAAAAAGTTACCTGACACAATGTATCTACACAAACCCACACACAACTTAAGCGCAATACACTGATGTAGTGAATATTTAAATATTCAGTTTGGTACTTGATAAAATAAATTTATCTGATGCTGTCGTGAGTGACTAATTTCAAGCAAAAAAGTCGATTTCCGTTAAAACAAAATTCTCTATTGTACCGACGTAAAAATGAAAAGCCACCAACGCTACTTAGGAATAATTGACATCTTAATAGTTGTACTCAATTATTTACTTTTTGTTTATTCAGTTCTTTCTCATGCTCAAAGACCACTACTACAATAAAGATAGTTGGCATATTGAGTTTAATTGTATTAACATAAAAAGTTAGAGTTAAAACATATATTGCTACGACACACGACGCATTGCGATAGATGAGTAACAGTAACATTTTTTAACTGACTGAATTATTGACTTCCAGACCAATTAATTGCTATTTAATAGTAAATATGTTCAGACGATGACCATGTGATTGAATATACTTAATACTTGATATCAATCGATGACCAATACAACAAGAGTTTTTTTTTAAATATCAACGAAGCTCTGTAGGCCAGGTCGCATACGGTTATGTTAGTCAGCTACAATAGCACCATTGATATCTAGGGCATTTGCTCATGGCCACAATACCTTACGCCAGGTTGCCTCTGACAATATCAGTTGGTCATGAAAATAGCATGATCCATATCCAAGCCTGGACGCTTATGGCCACAGTTCTTTAAGTCAGCTCGGCTATGGCCACAGTCGTTGACTATTTAAAAAGCATCACGGATCTCAACGTCTGCAAACCTAGGGCCACACTATGTGTCCATTTAAATCGCACTATTGATCACAACGCCTAATACAGATCTTGACACGCCGTTATCAGCATAAATGTTGATAATATAATAAGGTTTAACGCTTCGCAAACAATCTCACACACGTTTTGTCATCAAGACCAAGTTAAATGAATACAGGTATAATCTATACATGCAGTTCAATAAGACTCGACAAGTAATTGTCTCTCATACTACATATCTATATATAAATACACTCATCCATTGGTTATGTACCCTCATTATTTGGTAATCTAAAACAGTTCCGCTAACACCGTTTGGTGCAGACTGAAGGTGTATTGATCTGCACGTTTAACATTGAAATCCGTAACTTGTAAATATGCTGTGCTATGCATGTATAATGAACTGTATTAACGTGTTTAATAAAAGCATTCATATTTATGTTTTGATAGTGACTAGTAACGTCACTCAAGTGTTTTATATAAAGTGGTATAATGTTTCGATACAGTTGACGACACTTGCTTGATAAATGTTCTTATAGTAAATATTAACGACAATCAGGTGTTTGGTTAACAGTGATTTGTTTTGACTGTTGCTCTTAACAACCGACGAAACACGTCCCCCATTGCGTTTGCATTCTTATACCTCTGATAAGCTATAGCCTGTCTTATATCTGACGCACTTAAAGGATGCATGATACAATTTGAATACTCTAATAGCTGTTTCGAAACTTTTTTAAACTTTGTGGTTATCAACGAGAAATGAATTTAGAACCAAACTACACAGCTTAAATACGATTTGAACATGCATTTAATTGGTGAAATATAGTTGTTAGGAATATGTATGGGACTTCGTTTTACTATCACAGGTATCCTTTATTTGATAGAGGGTATGGTACACTAACGTTAATATATAAACAACTTGCTAATGAAAAGGAACAAATACTTAAACAACAGATATATATGTCCTTTATTTATGGAAAAGTGCACTTCTGCGGTTTTTCATCAAATGTATTTGCATTTAATAAAGAATGTGCATATTTGTCTAATTAATCGTAGATTTATTATTTGATTAACTCATTGCATTGTATTCATTAAAGATTAACATTTTTAAGGCTGTTGAGGCATAATTTACCTTTAAAAAGTTTAATATCTTGTTTAGTTTTGTTGAACAGATCAACATTGACACTTAATATAAGAAAATGCGGTGTCTATGATTGCCGTAATATCACTCGAGGTTAAAAAAGTTTGGATTATTTACCTAAAATGGTCGATGCATTTATTAAGACGATGACAATGACGAAGACAAGGATGCTGATGATGATGATGCCGGATGATGATGATGATGATGATGATGCTGGATGATGATGATGATGATGATGATGATGATGATGATGATGATGATGATGATGATGATGATGATGATGATTTGTATGATGATGTTTATGGTGATGATAAAACTTATATTTTCTATTATTATTCTATCAAATATGGACATGTTAATAATAATGGGATCAATATGAATGCATTATAGGAATCTTTCCAGGAAACACGTAATATTCGACAGCATCAAGACACCGCCTATGCCGAGTCAATACAAATCGACAGAACGAGTATGTTCACCCGTTAAGTATAATTTCCTTTCCGAGTCATTCCTTGTATTGACATTTCAAGCCCTTTTGAAACGTTTGAACGTTTGAAATATAAGACTGTTGCCTAAAAAGTTATGCTACTTGACACAAATAATCTGAAACGAGGATGTCATTTATTATCGACGGGTTTTATCAAGTAAATGCCTTGGTGTTGAAATTTTGAAATTTGATTTCGATTTTGAACGGAAATTTCCAAAATTATTCAACAGGGACTGTGGCAACAAAGATAGAAATGCGCTTAACTAATGCATGTAATCAATAAATAAGATTAAATATAAACCAAATTCAGACGCAACGGATGCTTCCAATTATTTGGGCCGCGGAATTCATACATAAATTTATGCATATTGTGTCTCTCTTTATAATCATGATAGAACAGTGAATAATACACATCCGAATTGAAAAAAATAAGATTTAATAACTTGTTTTAATTTATCTTCCAACAATGTGCTGGGATAATGATATCTGTTCTAGTTGTGCACGTAATTTCAATCTGAATTAGAGACACAGTTCTTGTACACCAACACATGATTGACCCCGATGGTGTTCGGAGCAGATCTCGAAACTGTTTGTATCGGAGGGAATATACCAACAGGGGGCCAAACTTCCACATAGATCACATGATCGCATCTTAAACATGTGATAGAATCGTCTTAAAAAAAACATGTAGATAACCCAAGTTAAAAAAAACGCTGTTTCATTAATTCCAACATATGGTGCTAAATAAATATTTTGGAGTGACAGACACTGCATGAAAAAATAATATGTTATTTTATAATATGAATTAAGTAGAAAAACAATATACCAGGTATTTGTTAAGAGTGTAACATTTCCTATTGTATTCTCTGATATTGTAAGGCAAGACAATAATAAAGATTGTTCATTCATGTTAACAGTAATAGAATTTCAAATTTAAATTGCTGGTCGTAAGTCGAAGTTTAAAAAATGCTCAACTAAATGATAACACAGAATGTGCATGCTTATAATTTTGCAGATGATATTGTACCTCCACACCTAGATGTTAAGGACACTGCGATCCAGCACGTCCTGCAGGAAAGCCTTTCTTTCGTCGACAGCGAGCGAAAACAACCACATGTCAGCAACCAGGTCTTAGCCGGCATTGTACTAGAGCGGGGCGTAAAACTGCCGACCGTTACACACGACAGAAAAGAAATCCAAGCCCACAATTAATTGGCAAAGCAACAAAGAAGACTACAGAGAAAGGAATTAAGAGAGAGGCTCAAACTGGCAAGATTACATAGAAAGACGCAAAAGTAAAATCGAACGAACCAAAAACGGAACAAACAGTTGGACAAATTCCACGGGAGGCCGACTGATAAAGATGCACAAAGACTAAGTGAGGTAATTAAAGCGATAGACGTTAAGCACAAGGATGGAATGGGCTCAGATCTGTCAACCGACCATATTAAGGAGCACCTCGTGGATATTTCGAAACCCGCAAATGGGCACATCATTTCATCAAACGTCCATAAGGCTGGTCCCACTTATCGAATGCTGAAAGCCCCAGTCGAACACGTGACGACAAACGACATAAGGGTTGACCAAAACGTTTGAGAAGCAGGGTAAGATACTGTAAAAACAAATGCTTAAATGTTATAATAGTGGTATCGTTTTTTATACAAACATGTAAAGCGTAAATTTCTGCAGCAAACGTGTTTACATTTATTTGAGTCCTTATTAATATACATCTAATTGCATATATTTGAATTGCAACCGTTATTTGTCATGCAGGACATTGCGTATAGTATTTGTCTATTTCGATGGTAAAAATGCAGAGTTCTTTACATTTTAATTGTTTTAGTTATATTTGTCTTTATTCTTAATGATATTTTAAATCGTCAACATATATGGTGTGTCTGTTTATTTGTTTAAATGATAAGTTTTTTTATTTGAAGATCTTTCGGAATACTCATTTGTTATCTTCAAAACACTGTTAAGCACATGCATGCGCAGAAATTCAAACAATAAAGTAATCAATTCAGGTGCGTATAATGTGTTTATGGATTTATGTTACAGCTGACAACACACGGCAAGGGAAAGCATGTTAAACTAAAGGCAAAACGAGGACAGAACGCTCAGAAGATGCTTTACATAAAAAAAGAAACTGAACAGAAATAACAAACCGCAACATTTTTACGTCACAGAAGGAAAAACTGCGCTCATGACGTTGTCCAAAATCACGAACACGAAGCGATCCAACACAATTAAACCGTCAGCGATCCATCACAATTAAACCAAGAATGATAAGCAAATTATAAACATCAATCTTCTCTCATTTTTGTTTGATATTATGTCTGAAAAAACTTAACATGACATTGTTTTCGCATTAAATTGTTATGTTTTTATCGAAACCGTTTTATCAACAAGAACATCAATTAACTGTCACAATTTTTAAAACATACCAATTCAAGCGTGTGCGTAATGAGAGTGATTGATATATATTTCATTGAAATGATCAGATGGGGTTTACATACAGGATACAGAACAGAACAGATACACTTTATGCACTTGAAAGGTTCCTCTATCATTATTGTATAATATGTGATTAATAGTGGTAAAACCTATATTTGTTTTCAGCGTAAATGTGGATGATATAAATATGTTATTAAGATGTATGATGTGTTTTAGGTTTCTTTCATGAAGCCATGATGAATATAAAGATTTAATTGAAGTTTAATCGTTAGTATTGCATCAGTTTCAGTAATTACATTTGATGTTTTTTTTTCCAATGTAAGCTAACAAGTACCATATAAAGAAATTCTTAACTTCAAAGGTAAACATATATTGTGTTGCGAAAAAAATGAGCTTTTGTGATCTAGCTTCGAGACAAACGTCAAATAATGTCGGGTCGCATTGACATTCAAATGTATCATCTAAAACGCATGTAATAGATGTGTCTAGGTGAACGAAAGTTATTGATGGATATAATAAATAAAAATACTTTGGCATGTTTAGGTATTTGATCGATTAAAGCTCACATGATAACAGTTAAGCTACCAAGAAGAAGTAATTAAGGCACGTCATGAGCTCTATACAATAACAACAACCGGATACAGACATTCTTACGTTGAAAGTTCAGCAGGTATGTATATATTTGATTGATTAAAACGAACATGTTTACCGTCAATCTTCCAAGAAGTAATATATGCGTCAGGTCATTAGCGCGATAAAACCACGACAACAAGTGCCGGATACTATGGAAGGGAAAATCCGCCAGTACATGCTTGCTGTTAAATGACATTCTTATTTTATTACAGAACATGCACGCTGTTAAATGACATTCTTATTTTGACTACTGTCATATGCTTTATAATACATGGTAGTTGCCTTTTGCCTAGTAACATTTGCTGTGCAAGCCACTTCATCCAATTGTCACATATTGATAAGTTTATAATTACTTCATATATATCTTTAATTCGTGTGTGTTACTGACAACTGCATTTAAACTTTTGGAATTTGTGTAAATGCTATTTCTGACGACGTTCTTTGTTTTACTTTGTGCATTTGGCTATGTTGCTACTGAATTTATAAGCTGTTAATATCTTTGTGGATCTTTATAACTTCTTAAGTCGATTGCATGTGCGTCTCTGATTTAGAATTAGTCTTCGGTTTTGCATACACCGCCATTGTAAAAAGTAGACGTTGCAAAAAGGGGAACCAGTATTAAAAAACCTAATTCTATTGTAAATTCTTGCGTAAATTACTATTTACGGGAGATCACTCCAAACATCAAAATCAAAATCTCCGGTTTCAATCGTGATAAATCGACTATCGCTGGAATCCTCCATAAAAAGCGGTGAGGGAGTAAAAAACTTATCCGTCTAGAGCATGCCTATTGCTTTGCTTGGAATGTTCAAAATCCCACTCTCGACAACTTATTCCTGTCGTAATCGCTTTGAGAAAAATGTTGCACAGGTAAGTTCTACTTTTTGTGATTTATTTACGCTAAAACAGGAATTTTAAAGCTTAACTGTCTCTGTTGTAACATGTATCGCATGGTATTTGATTTGGTTTGAATTTTACATCGCGTCATTAATAGTCAGTAGTTCATTTATATTGCGATGCTCGGCTCATAAGTGATAGAGGAAGGCCCCAAGATTGAACAACTAAATCAAACACTTGGGTAGAACGGTGGTCAAGGGATATATCCTCGGGATACGTTAGTTATGGGTTCCGTGAAGAGCGGGGCAGCCTATTTATCTTATTATAACTGCCACACCTTTTTCAATTATTACAGACAGCTACCGGTATGTAGCACCTAGATATATTACGATCAACATAAAATTGCATAATATAAGTTAGAGTCACAAATGGATATCAGGGTGCGATACCCTAGCTCTTTCTCTGACATGTCTATGAACGTTCTTTATCGTGCTCTGTGTAAAGCACAGATGCATGGGCTGCCCTCTGGGTTTCATACAAGTTCACCTCTAGTTGGGTTTGGAAACATGGAAATTGGCTCTGAAAAACCAACTGCCCTGACCGGGATTCGATTCTTAGGCTTTTGGATTGGTGGTTAAGCGTGACACACTGAACCTCAATGCATCAATCAACATCAAACACGAGTAGGCCTACTGGTTAGGTATCCAGGTGGCAGAATAGAGAGTGAGTAGGCCTACTGGTTAGGTATCCAGGTGGCAGAATAGAGAGTGATAGTATAAATTTGGAGAATTTATTTCACAATTGGACACATACTATTTAATATATGATATCCTTTATCAGTTCTCTTTAATCCTGTGGTTTTTGAGTACACCCCAATTTATATTAATTTATAATAATTGCCAGAGTTAATAGTCAAAAAGTAAATATATAAATGCAATATTCAAAATTTGATCATGCAGTAACATATCACTTTGTTATGGCCACACATTTATATTGTTATGGGAAAACAGGNGTGTGTTTTTATGCTCCCCATATATATATATGGGGAGCATATAGTTGCCAGTTTGTCCTTCCATCCTTCACACTTCCGTCACACTTTTGTATTAGTTTCTCATAGCGCCTTCAATAGTTTTCCGATCTCTTACATATTTGGCATGTAGGTACCTTGCATGCACCTCTACCTTTTGATGAGGTTTGAGGTCACTGGGGTCAAGGTCAAGGTCACCGAGGCTAATAAAAGATTTTCTCAAGGTCACATTAAAAACATCACACAATTAATCCATATATCGACAAAGCACCATCGGGAAGCATCCATCAGTTTAACTGATATCCGTGTTTTTTCACACTTCACTTTGTTTGCATAAATGGTATGTTTTGAGTTACCATATTTTGTATTGCATAGAATTGTGGTTATTAGGGAATATTCCTGGGCAAGAAACTATTCCCTAGCCTTGTAGTGGTTTGCAATTCAGGGATCATGACTTAATGAACTGATGCTACAATATAGCTGAAAATAAATGTTGAAAATAACATAAAATCTCCATACAAGTATAGAATTATAGCTGTGTGATGTTTTTTTAGTATAATTATATCTATTTCATTTTCTTTTCAGTGACGAGGAGCAAGTTGTGCAAATAAAAGATCTGTGTGACTGTCGCCGTAGGTTGCTGCTTAAAGCACAATGCCTAGAAAACCAAAGGACGATGGATTAATTGTCTCAAGCTGAAGAGGTTGTATTGCAGTAGTCTGTTATGTGTAGTTCAGTTATATTGCGATCCCCTCATTGGTGATGGAGGAAGATCCTTATCACTATACAACTAGATCAATTACTTGGGTAGAACGATGGTCCACAGAAATTGTCTCTGCCTCGGGATGCGAAAGTTTTATCTCTGCTTACTGCAAAACCCCTTTTTCAGGTATTAAAGGCAGCTATGAAGCACAGTCTGCACCTTGATACCTAACCAGGGTCTACTGGTTAGGTATATAGGTGGCAGAACAGAGATTGCTTAGTATAAGTTTGGAGAACGTATGTCACAATAAATAAATACGCTGGCTAAGTATGTGAAATAAAATGATTTATGGATAATTCCTGATTCTAAATAAGTATTTAAACTGTCAAGAAGCATACCTTTTAAGCTTATGGTTCCTATTGTGTGGAGTATACTCAGATCATTTGTTATTTAAGACCTAAAAAAATGAGGAACTTTACCACATGTTTAAATTTGAACAAGTGCAAACAGTGAGTAAATCAGTCGAGTATTGTTTCCTTTTCCCTTAAACGCGACTAAAAGACTTTGAAGAGATGAGGTAATTAGTCATGTTCTCGCGAAAGTGTGAATGCAATCAAAAACCCATATACCGTATGTGCTGTGTTATTGCAGGTCCGGGCTGTGTCCAATGTTGCTGATCTTCTGAAATGTTAAACCAATGTCCTGGTGTCGTTTAGGGGGCTCCATCCAGCAATCACTACAATGGTGGATTCGGGACACCCTTTATGACCAAGGTGAGTGCATATCTTGTATGTGTGTTTGTTCTTAAAGTTTATGAGGTTTTACCATGACAATGCGGCATTTTGTGAGGATCTCTGGTCACCTAAGTAAGCATTCAATATACCACTGCAATAGCAGAAAATCCGCATCCAGCTATTCTTGTGAAAACAATAATGTTAAAATGCATCTATAGACTAGCCCTGCATGATTTTACCAACGATTTATCTTCTATTAGTGCATCTGATTTTGAATTTTCTTATAGTTTTTTGGTTTATTTCCCCTTTTGGTTTATTTTCCCTTTAATAGTTTTATTATGACGACGAATCCACAGGTGCTTCTTATTTTACCACATTTAAACAAATTATAAACAATATATACCAGCATGTTATCTTTGAGATTTTGATCACAAAAAGGAGAAATTTACTTCAGAAGCTCATGCAAAAATGGGTCTTAGGACATATCAGAGCAGTGCTGCAGATATGCCTCTGCCAACCGTACACTCTGATAAGGAGTCATAATGTCCGCTTATGACACCACGAAACCTTGCGTCACTTTATGTCAGACGGGTAGGCAGATGCGCAGGCTGGTCTGCAGCTTTTCTGGTCGCATCTGTTGAAGTAAGATTTTAAGACCCATTTCGCACGACACGGCTCATAAACATGAATTTTCAACATTGTAGGACCTGGGTCTTGCTCAAAACGCAGTTACGGCAGTGTAGTCACCGACACAATATGGGTCTCTTTCTCATCAGATTTACCGAATTATGACTAATCACGGGTTTGGTGGAAAAGACTTCTTGTCTGCTTTTAAATTGCTGCAGGATTAGAACGAGCAGAAGACATGATAAATAACATCACTATGTACTATTATTATTTTTTAAATGTATAAACCAAAAAGCATGTAAATATGAATGGAAGTTTTTTAGAAAACTATTGTAAATTTATGAATCAAGAAATTTGAAAAATGATTTTAAAGTGATTTTTTATATAGATTATACAATGATTTTGTAAAAAAAATACTTTTCTTATATATAACTTCAAATATGATTGTTGATATTTACCTGATGGAATATGTTTTTTGTTATAACAAGCTTTTGTTCAGCCAGAAATGTCTAAAGATAAAATAATAGTTTGATGTAATTTTCACACAATAGAAAGGGTGTTTTAGCAGATAACGAGACATAAGACTGCGTGTCACCGGTTCCTTCATCAGTATGAGTTTTTTTTATTTTGTATGTACCAAAATATTTTGAAGGAGTCGAAGAGGTACCGTTATTTTAAGACAGAGCTTTGCATGACAGTGCCCGCTACAATTCAAAAGTCAACATGTTGTTTCCATGATAGATTGTGTTTTGAAATAGCATTTTGAAATACTTGTACCTTTTAAAAGATGCAAATAGGAATGTTTGTTTATGGTAGTTGTTGTTGAATTAAATATGAATTGCTATGAATGGAATCGTGATAACTGTTTGTGCTTATTTAGTATGGTATTGTTTATAATAAATACATGTTTAATTTATCATCTAGTGTGTATAGCCTTTACATGAAATGCCAGCTGTGTTGTTGTTTTGGAAACATTATTGCATCTTGTTGTAAATAATGAATAAAAAAAAAATATTTGAACAATTATGAGATTTTCGATCAATTGGAAACCACTATTGCTGTTCTTTATTGGATATATTCCTTAATTTAACGGGCATTGCTTTAACATTTGAGTCTGGCTCTGGGGAAATGGGACTTAATGCATGTGTTCAAAATGTTGTCTCAGATTAGCCTGTACCGTCAGCACAGGCTTATCAGGGACAGCACTTTCCCCAAGAGACTTTTTTTTATCGAAAAATTCCCTTCAAGCGGAAAGTTCATCACTTATAAGCCCTGTTACACTTGACAAACGTGCATTAAGACCCATTTTCCCAAACCGAGGCTCAATTATGTTGTTGCTGAGTTCTTGTAATGACTGTAGATGAAGCCATTCATCGTGAAATAGCGTGTCATTATAATCTAAATACTGCACACAACCGAATCGTTGAAAATATTTAAATACAAGCTTTAAAACGGTTGATTAAAATACCATCATATTTTTGTTTTATAAGAAAACGACTCAAAATAATTCATACGCGCTGAAGGACCAAATCGAGTGCGCTAAATTAACACCTTTACGCGAAAAAACAACATCATCAAATCTCCACTACGTTCATGTGGAGATATTGCATCTAATTACCACTAACGGTTAATATGTCCTTATTTTAACTTTATACGCATTATGTTAATGAACAGTATCTCCATGATAACTAGCGATGTAAAGCTCGATATGTTGCTTTTGTGCAATACGCATCTTAACGAAATTGAAAACTCCGCCATTTTATCTAGATGCCCTTAAATGTAATATGGAATCGACGATTTGGATCGGCATATGCAAACAGTCTCTCACTTCAGCGCCAAATTTACATACAGAACCCAATGTTTACGTTACCAAATACGCAGTCCGCCTAGCGACCGGGAGGTCACGGTATCAATCCCCACTGTGGGAGCGTTCTTTCGATCTCACCAAAAGACACCAAGTACTGGTTCTTAGTCCCAGGAAACGGATTCGACAGCATTTCAAAAAGCTTAAGGCTTTCGCTGAAATCGAGCTAAAATAAATAGATTTAAACTAAACGAAGATCTTCATTGTTTTTCTGCCGTATTGTTTATATTGCGCGAAATATTGCAAGGCACGTTCCTTAATTATTTGGGTTTTTTAAAACACATACTACACGAGAAGTCAAAATTTTCTAGCGAACTATCCAATGGGACAGAAACGCAAATTTTGCGACACCATTTTTTGCATTGGTCAAATTGAACCATATCGTCGAAGCAATCAGGTAAATTACAAATACCATAATAAAACTGCGGAAGTCTACACTGTGTACTAGCAACCTGATGTGGTGATCCTTATCTTATCAGCTCAATACACAGGCACCTGGCTAATGTACTGGACCAATTGGATTTAATGTCAAAATGACTGATGTCATTTAATGCTAAATTGTTGTGCACGTTTAAAATTAACAACGTGTTACACAAGTATTGTGGTTAGAAAACGCGCTGAAAACAAACTCATAAACGTGTGATTAAAATGGAAAGAAAACTGCGTCTTAATAAAATACTTAAATACCATATATTTCAATCGTTTATAAAATTCTTATGAATCATTAACGTGTTCATTTACAAATAAATAATTATATAGTCTGCTGTGTTACAAATAATACACGATAAACCAACACAATTATTTGCTAACATTAATGAGAGAAATTTTTTCCTTGCTAATTTCACGGCGCGGTGTGATTTCTTTGCGTTTCACTAAATGTATTTAAATCATTAATTAAAAAGAGGATATTTGATGGATTTGGTGGAATATCGACTTTAATTCACGAGTGATCATAGAAAAAATATTTGTTTTCTATGATCACGAGTGAATGAAAATCGATATTTCACCGATTCTAACATTTTTTTTTTATTCTATGCTTACAAATGATCATTTTTGTATTTTTGCCAAAACATATTTCCGGTAAAACAATGAAACTATTCAATTATTTTCACGATTCATGATTGTGAATTAGGTAGTTTTAAAATATCCTTAAGCGAACAAGAGATCAACTTTAATTATTATTATAAATATATTCAGTTCTCGTAAGCTATCATAAAGTATACACGTCCAAGTTTCACGAGTCACATATGATCAACATTTTGCAGCGGAAGAAGTTTTGCAATAAACACATACTATGAGCAATATCTTCTCATTTCAATGTACTTTCAAACTAGTGCTTTATGTTGAAATGGTTCCACAAAACAATATGGAAAAGTTATTCTTGACATACTCAGGTTGGAGAAAATGGAAGACGAACATGAAACGAACAACAGGACGGTGGATTGTCACTCGGGTATTCCGGAATTACCTCTTGAAACAGGAACAAGGAACAAGGTTAGTTTTTTTTAGATGGATCCATGTCAGCATGAATTTCTTTTCTAGCACGACACATTGTTATTTACCCTTCTTAACAAGAAAGCAATAACCATGTTTTGTTCTGCAGCAAATTATGGACGAAACCGAATTTGTTTACTATTACGTCCCGAATGTGAAGACATGCACGTGCTTTATTTCTCGATAACGAATCTATGACACTTAATTTATTAATTTCTAACTAGTGCAGCCTAACATAGCCATACATGCAGTGCAAAATATAGATTGGTGATACACTTATTAATAATATATATGAGTTTTTGATTTTTTTCCTTGAAAATTGTTTCTCGTATTAATGAATTATAACGTAGCCGTTTGGAATTGTTATGTTATATATTCACCATTGAAACAAACAGACTGTGTGGATGGTTTATACATATATATCATATAACTTGTTTTGAATTGTTTGCATAGCTTACAACACTTCATTACTTTTATAGTATACAGATATGTGTTTTTATGGTACGTGTTCCCAGTTCAAAACTCAATCGTGGTGTTAAAAGTGCTTGTATTAATCCGGATCCATCAAGGCGGTCGAACAACAGACGGGATCAACTTATCGGCACAACCTTGCTGATAAAAAGCGATAGCTTGTTTTTCATGAATACAATTTATAATATCTTTTATGTTTATGCAATAACTTTTGGACTTGACTTGGACTAATATAAATCGTTCCAAATCCCATAATTGGTGCATGAAGAACATTTGTATTTAATATTGAGTACGAAGTGTTTTCCCTATACTTATGAGAATTTGAGTTGTCGTAGTTATGTTTACGAAGACGTACTCATTCTCTTATCAGTATGTGTTTGTTTAATGTTTTGCACTAGATGAGTGTGAAGGCACTAAGCTATTTATTTACAATCAATTAATTATTTATAAACTCCTGTCGGTCATATAGTTGAAATTAGTATCTGTATTAATATCCCATCGACGGACGGACTGACAGACACAAAAATAAAAGTTGTCAATTAAATAACATACGTTTTGATGATTGTACCATCTGCAAATGTGACTTTTTATAAAAAAAAAAAGTTTTGTGTTGTTAAGAACGCAACATATTTTGACGTTGATTTTGGTTCAGTCCCACACATTAAAGAGACTTATTTACCGTTTCAAATAATGACAGTTTTTCAAAAACATTGTCACAAATTAAAAATATGTATGCATTATATTCAAACAAGCAAAATAATACTCTTCACGAACATCGATGTTAAATATATATGTTTATTGAAATTGTGAAATCGGGGAAAAAAATATCGCCTTTCATCGTTAATGAAGCAAACTTGTGTCTCGATAAAGCGTTTAAATTAACATGAAATTAAAAAAGCCTGCATGATCTTGTGATAGAGTTTTAACGTTTACATCTGGAAGTCTCGGGTAAGAATCCAAATACAGGCATGTTTTGTTTATTTTATCTTTTTCATTGTAAGTATACTCATTTAGAAATCTTCAAAATCTTTAAGTTGTATTATTTAAATAATTAAATGGCATTTTTCACAAATACAAAAGTATGTTTACAAATCCCTTTAAATATCTTTTGAGATAGATTTTGGCATTGTTTAGGTTTGTATATCAATGCCTTACCTGGGCAGATTTCAATGAAATGAATAAGCTCAAGTATAATAACCAGACACATTTGTACCCTTAACAATATTGGTAAAAGGTTACTTCACCATGATTTGAACAGGGGTTGCCCGGATACCGATAACAGCGTTAACCTCTCGACCATTATGGCCGAATTATTGCTTTATTATTTAAGTTAATGTAAGTTATTGTCATGTTTCAAATATTTAAAGAATCCAAACAATTCTTTCGTTTTGCGTTTTTAACTTTATAACGTTTTACAATTTTATTAATTTTAAGTGATGATTACTCAATTACAAATCTGTATTTTCAGTAAAAGGCCATTAATGGAGTTTTATTTTAATTTTCCAAATCGGTAAAAAAAAACGGTTTAAAAATTGTCCATTCGTTAATTTGTGAGAAATTCCTTGAAAAGAAATTTGTTCACAGATTGTCGAATGACAATGTTCCAATCTCGATTCACAGATTGAAAAAAGCAATGTACGTGCAACAATAATGACGTAGACTTATACTGAACATATATTTCAGTTCGTGAATTATAATCAAATTAAAAATAAAGTGTTACAATCAACGCACGATTGAATAACGATTGAATAATATGGAGGGCTTTTGTTGTTTTCGTTACATTATGTGACAGTAAGTTAATTGGTTGTATAAATATACTATGCTTCACTGAATGTAAAAGCCTACCCAGCTAGCACGTAACGTTCAAATAACGTTACGAAAGTTCTATTTAGGTTATGATCACACAGAACGTTCCCAGAACGCTTTCAAAAATCTTACTATCAGTATTCGTAACTTTTTTTTAGTTATATGAAATAAATGTTATGAAAGTCACATTTGAACAGTATATTTTTACGATCGTAGGATGTATCGGTGTACATTAAAAGTGTAACGTTCCTGTAACGTTCTTACATCCAAATTTCAACGTTACATTCCTAACGCTCGCAAAACGTTATAGGAACGTAATACGCATAAAAGGGAGGCAGATACTAATGTTCTTAAAGTAAAATGCAAATTTTCTTATAATTTCCCCTGAAAAACAAATCAAACTTTCTTTACACGTTTCAAATTGTAATAGGTTCGATGTCGATTAGATAAAAAAGTAAGATTAATTAACGAAATACATAATACAAAAAAAAATGCATTTCTTTAAAATGTAATATTGAAATAGTGAATATGCACAAAATTAAAACACAGTTAAAATGTGATTCATTGTCACTCGGCGTCTTTACGGATGTTGGGCGGAATCGCTAGCAAGAGATTTCGGAGGCGACATTTCTGTGA
This sequence comes from Dreissena rostriformis, assembly GCA_007657795.1. Taxonomy (NCBI): domain Eukaryota; kingdom Metazoa; phylum Mollusca; class Bivalvia; order Myida; family Dreissenidae; genus Dreissena; species Dreissena rostriformis. The sequence continues at coordinate 67,438 of VMBQ01001263.1, forward strand.
AAAGTGGCAGCTAATGCTCAATTAAGCCTGGCGCCCAAAAAAACAATAACAATCAATAATCTAAAATCTAATTTTAAGTTCAAAATAGAAGATATATATAGGTTTGTATAAGGTTATAATGTAACGTTATTCCACAACGTTTCGCTAACGATAAGCGAACCATACATGTTAACGTTAGGAAAACGTTGCAGTGCAACGTTTCTGGAACGTTTGGGCTTACGTAAGGGTAACGTTCTAAGAACGTTTTTGTGCTAGCTGGGTATATGGCCGAGTGATATCTTTTTAATACAAAAGTTTATTGCTCGTGCCCAGGTGGGGTAACACTTTTTCATTCTTAAACTTATATTATTGTATTAAACTGGAACACTTTAACGACGTTGAAATTTATCTATTTAAAAGCATTTAATAACGATCTTAAACAACTCCAAAATGTGTTAACAGGTCCCAGCCAGTCTATTCAAGACATGCACGCGAATGCATTTTGTTAAATACATTTAAACCACAGGCGAATTGTTAAGAATACATGTAGAAGGTTAAACTACCATGATTATCCTTTTTAAATAAAAACTATAATAACAAATATCTGTGAAATCGAAATTTCTGCGTATTCAAGAACCACATCTGAATATGGTATAAAGGTATTTTTATAACAATGATGATAAATTGACAAATAACTGACACAATGCTGATTGACTTGTTTTACTTCCAGATTCCAGAGTACTTCCCACCATTGTCTATCCAGATATCGAAAGTACTGGATGATATTGGTGCCGGAAAATTCACTGTAATGGAGCGGAGAGGAACATACTTCAGGAGAGAGCGCTTGGAGACGAAAAACAAAACACCTTATGGGAGACAATGTGGAATATTTTCATTTTGGGAGTCAATCGGAAGGGACCACCACTCCTGGTCTAAATTCTGATGTTGATTTGCTATTTAGTGACACCAATTACAACATCATGACAGACTGGAGAGACTGGAAGGCTATGATGGTTCACCTTCTGATGCTTCATGACAATATCACTCCACCGCAACAATACTTGCTACAGGTCATCAGGTATGACACACCGGAGCCGGAGACCAGTCTGTGCGATGACATGTATATAAGGAAAGACTCTGGGCAAGTACTGTTCAGTTCAGAAAAATGGAAAAAATGAATCAGAGAAAATGCATAAAGGTATAGATATAAAGATAACCAAAAATGGACCTTCTGTAAGTTCTATACCCAACTGGGATATTGTAGACGCAGTTTACGTTTGCCAACCTCTTCCTGAAATACAACACTGGATTGACGGATGTATCGGAAGACACTGGCCACCTGCCCAATTACTGGATGCTGCACAGGTAGCTCCGTCTTTCCTTTAATCCGGACAGTGATTACACGCGCGAAGAATGGCGACTGTCTCCGAACCTTATAGAACGAATGTTGATGTTTAGTTTAAATATGAAGCAAATAAAATGTTATATTGTTTTAAAATTAAATAAACAATCCTTATATAAGAAAATGGTTGGGGAATTTACTACAAGTTTTCATTGTAAAACTGTAATTTTCTACACCATAGAGAAAACCCACCCTTCTCTTTGGAAGGAACATAAGATTATGTTTCTAATATTACTTTGTTTACAAGTATTAAGAAAATGGCTGCGACTGGGAAGCTTACCACATTATATCATAGAAGGAGTGAACCTGTTCGATGGAAAACTGTATATGGTGCAACAGAGACGCCTTTTACAGTACTTGGACTACTTGATAAAGAACAACTTAGAAGATTTATTTCAAATATATATACGATGTAGATAAATTAGGATGTCGGTAACATGCGTGTGGAGAACGGCACATCAGCCAAGCTGTAGGAGTACTAGGACGTGTTTGCTTACACAACAGTATCAGTTTATTGCTGACGTTTGAGCGCTTGAACAGGTTTCTTTTTCACTTAAATAGTGTTACATGTAAGGTACACAATCCGAATACAATCTTCGAGCAAGATACAAACTTTAAATAACGCACCTGTTTGGAATATTTCACGAATGCCAAATTGAAAACGATTGCGTTAGAATTTATTAATCACATGTACGCATTACAAAATTCAATGCAATCATCTACGTGTTTTCGACTACTAAACCCCGTTTTCAGCAAATTTATAAGGCTTTCCAATATTCGTCAAATACGGATATTGCTTCTAGTCGCTTAAAGTTGGCTTCTGTGCTTTACTGTTTTCAACGGATTCAATGAACCGCCATTCGCATTCTGTGCCAAGTTTGTTAGAGAAGAAGCGAACTGCGCTCCATACATACTGTGGTTTAAAATGAATCGCGGTATGACGGAAGAAGAAGTTGCACAGAGAGATTAAATTTATGTAGAATTAATGGACAGCGCTGAGGTGGCTGCTCGTCCTTTCCTTCACTATCTACAGTATCTCACGTATGGAGCACTCGGTGAACGTAACAAACAACTGGACGCGATGGGGGTACTTGAGTGTTATATATATATGATCCAAGAAATAAAATCAACCTGTATCACGATATATTAACAAATTAATGTTACCATTATGTTTAATAACTTATAAAATGAAAAAGTGTAGGGTCTTCATCAACAAATAGGTTAGGTCGGGTTAGTGAAAACTAAAACAAAATGTATTTAATGCCTATTTTTACCCGATAGCTGAAACTTTTGTCTTATTGTTAGGCCATAATCCTAACCATTCATTTTGTTTGCACATAAAAGACACGACACGCGTCTTTGTTTTCATAATATTGGGTCGCTTCTTCAAACCTTAGTAATTTGATACAGATTTTATCTAGACCTTTTGTTGACGCGTGCTAACGACCGAACACCCGAAACCGAAACATGGGGTATTTTTCGAAAACAAGTCATTGCGTCTCGTATTGTGACTATACTAAACCATATCGAAACTATCCAAAGACAGACTTATATTAATTGTGAACTCTTAGGTAGCTGCGTTCTGAATCGTGACTAGAAAAAAAAACACTAGTGAAAAGCTGATTTAAAATAAAGTATATTACATTAGAAAGGCTGTGAAGTCGAAACGTTTTTATTAAAATTATCTGTGTTTGTAATTTATATTAATTGGATTACAAAACGGATTTGACTGACTGCATTCAAAGTGCTGAACAAATCGCGGTTTAAGCGCAAACAACAGACTACGGAAAACTACGAACAATTAACTGCTTAAACATCATTTAATATTGGTAAGATTATATAAGCTTTTTACATTGTTATATTTTTTTTTCATTCTGTGTCAAAATATACGTACTTTAAGATCTATCAATAACAGTTTGTATTAAGCATTGGTGAAGCATTATGTTTAGATGTTTTTTCAGTTTGTGCACTCTAACAGATTGAACGCATGCGCTTGTTATTTTTTTCTTCGAGTTATCGTCGTTGCACATCAAAACAATAATAAATAATATTTAACCACGCATTTATTCTATTAAAAAAATGCCTATGGTTTATTGATTTTATTATTATTATATTGTGGATCTGACGCAAAGGAAAATGCAAAGAACGTGTGAATACCCTACGTCATTCGCGCGTAAGACGTGAGGCCAAGGAAGACGTGTTTAACAATTGCATGATTAAGCCACGTCGGCCATGTGACCGCCATTCGTCTGATGAACAAAGCTCGCTCGTCAAACGCATCATACGCAGCCCCGCTTGAATCGTTTTGAAAGTTAAGAAATGTGTGTCAACCCAAATGTTACCGTGCGTCGACCGCACGTTAACCGAGCGCACTATACATGTTTTTCATCAAACGCATGAGTTGTGCCTGCAAACTCAAAAAGTGAGTCTGCTCAGCTCTCTACGTCGGACGCAATTAGATGTGGCAAAGGTTTCAGGTTTGTTATGTTATAGTTTACATGATAATTATCACATCTTTTGCTTGGATGAATATTAGTTCATTACATAAGGTACTTAAAGTGTGTATCTGTCAGCAGTTATTAATGTAAAACAACCGACATGTAAACTACCTCCAGTTTAAAGCTACTTTATGTGTACAGCAGCACAGGTAATTTAATGCAACGAGGAAGCATCACACGACACCTCTGTCAATTTGAATAAATATTCACCGATGTGTTTGTATAATCGTAACAAACATGATATAATTTTAATACGATATGGTATTGGAAACACCACAACCACCACCACCAACACCATCCCCACCAACACCACCCCTACTGATGCCTCTACTGCTGCTACAAACAAAAAAAGAAGTACAACAGCAACGTTAAACTTGTATTTTTAACAGTATACATGAAGTCATAGTTTTCCACTATATTATGTGCAATAAGGAAAACCAGCAGTGTCTCTTTCAAAAATGTGAAGTATGAGAAATCGAAAGATGACGAAACAAACGCTTAAGGGGACTTGTTCACAGTTTGGATGACAGTCGCATACCTTCTGTTTAATGTTTTTCTATGCTATAATCAGTTTAAACTATTTTATGTGCTTTAGTTTTGTTGGAACATGCATGACATTTTATATTTTAAATTTGCTGACTAAAATCGGCGAGCGCAACCCTTTAATATCCCATGTTCGTTTCGCTTCCTCATAATACATTAAAAACATCGAGCGCAGTTAACCACAGCGCGTCAGTCAGTGAGAGACGATATTCATGTACAGATACAAGTAAGATGTAATTTATGAATAGTACAATTTATTTCGCGTATAAATATTAAGTTTTTGAAGAATGCATGATATCTGAAATCGTAAAAGTTTGCCTATTTAATCTGTGTTGCAATATGATATTTGACATTTTTCGAACGCACTAAAGTTTAATTTGTTGCAGGGTTTGCCACAAATATATCATTACCAAATAGTTCAGAAATATATATTGTTTTCCTTATACTGTATCCATAGAATGTGTTAAATACGGTACACGACGAGTTTCATCACCTTTTTCAATATTGCATATTCTGTTAAATTATTATATTGGTTTCATCCCGGTTTGATCACGGGGTTATGACTAGTAAACAGTTTAATTTAATACATATTCCAAAACATGAAATATGTCTTATTTTGGATTAAATTTCCCAACAAGTTACTGTGCAGTTAAAAGTTTTTTTCAGTGTACATGTTATATATATTGATATATAATTTATAAATCAAATTTCATCAAAATATATATGACTAGAGCCTTACATTTATATTTAACCGAGTTTAAAAAATAGTACATTTTAACACATTTTCACTACGCGTAGAAGTGCTTTGAATCACATGAACTAAAACACATTTATAAAACCATTGATAAGTTAATCTTGACTATACATTCCAAATGTCTACTGTAAATTATGCTGAAATTGCAGTTTTAAGAATAGTATCAAATGATAATTCCGATGATACTCATCGTCTAGTCAATTTCAAAAAGGAGAAAATTATATGTGCATACACAGCACATATGTTAAAGGTATTCATGATTTTGTGGACGTACGCTCTCTGAACCCTGACCTAATTGCGTGCCAAAAATCAGGATCGCAGCTAGCGTGTTTGCTGAGTTCATCGGAAAGGGGAGGGCCGTTAGTTGATAATACGTAGGACCTATATACTGGCCGTAGCCTTTAGTACAGTACCTCTTCTCCCATGATCTCAGACACCACTTAAGTGAAGATCCATATTTCAGGCATGTTGACTCATTGTTATATGACCTTAGCATCTGCCAAAATCTGGATCGGAGCATACGTGAATAATTATTTGTTGTTAAGGCTTATTCTACAATATTAAGGTAATTTCCCATTGTATTAAGGATCCTCATAATATCTTGCAACATATCTTCATTGATATGTAAAAAAAATAATTTTACGACTTTTATTAACATTGATCGAATTTAGCAAGAAAAACAATATAACTCAAATTTGAATATCAAAAAAAAAGTCAATGATCGGCACCAACACACACGATCGGTAGGACCACTTGAAACAAACACATTGTTATTGTACCCTATAGGCAGAATCTCAACTTCACCTGGCAAATAGGGATTGTATAATTCAACTAACTTTCTACACACAAAGCGAGGTGTTTAAAATGTAACGCGAAAGTTAAACACAACACTGATTTAAGTAACTTAATATTCGGTCGAAATGTCAACCATTCATTTATTTTCCACATTGGCCGAAAGACGCATATCCTTCAATACGAAACATTCGGTCGCTTCTCAAAACACGTAATTTGATACATGCTTGTTGACGTGTACTGACGACAAATACCGGACACCAAAACAGTTGGTATATGTGACGAAATAAACCACCGCGTCTCGTTTGATTACGATATCCCTTAACCAGACTATAGCATTTTTCGAAGAGTTATAATGCAAAAGATTAATATAGATACGTTTGATTAAATGCATAGGCGTAATATAAATTACATGTGGTTATAAACGCGGGTTGGGTTAGTGATTTATCTGGGAAAAGTGTGAGTTTCAACTAGCTATCAAACCGGTTTAAGTGAGTTAGTTAGTAAGTTGGAGGGAGATAGGGAGGGAGAGAGGGAGTGAGGGAGGGAGGGAGGAAGCAAGGGACGAGGGAGGGAGAATTCTTATATTTTCTCACGTAAGCTCTATTACCCCGTATCTTAGCGTTTGCCACATATCAGGATCTTAATAAGGGTGGTAGCTGAGTTCATAGCGGTAGGGGAGGGAGGCGTGTTGTTACGGAGGCTCTGTGTTATGGTCATAGCCGTGCAAACTGCAACCTAAAATCTTAGACATTCGTTTGGTTTGCACAAGGGCGGAACGACGCACGAGGAAAGGAGCCTTTTTTCACGCTGTGTTTCAGCGCTCATATAGCTAAATTAATTAACCCAGGTTAAGACATTTCACGACATGTAAAGTTGTCTATGAAATATATAGATACAAATTATCAAAAGTATATTATAATATGACATAATTCACGAAGCTGGCGCAAAACGCCGTAATTGATATAAGTGTGATGCAGNTCAAACACTATGCTTTTGACCATCGCATTGTTATTATTTTTTTAAGAAAAGTATCGAGGTATAGCCATGATTATGTTTTGTAACAAATCTTTGATTTTATTCTGATTTGTACAATAATGCGTTTTTTGCTGTTATATGATTTTACACGCTCAAGGACATTGTACATTAAAGACATTTATAGCTAATCGAAATAAAAATCATCTATACGGATGTTCGAACAGGATGTCATTAACAGTTATCGGCCAATGAAAACGATTTTTTAAACGGGCGTTGTTATAACGTATAAAACATTCGTTTATAGCAAAAGAGTGGTTTATAATGTGAACAGTGTTCTACAATATTGTCACATCAAACGTGTAATTGTTTCAACTTTCAACTGCGTATCCGTGGATATTTATTTGCTTCTTAAGAATTGTTTGATCCCATATAACATGCATGTAAGTAGACATTTATGTTTATTTTTACTCTCTTTGATTTTCTCGTTCAACTGTATTCCCACTTTAAAATATTCATCACACAATCATCCACTCAATCACACAGCCTCATACTTATTGACTCATTTACTCACTTCATCACACACTCAATCACACAGCCTCATACACATTGACTCATTAAATCACTTCATCACAAGCTCAATCACACAGTCTCATAATGATTGACTCAATCACTCATCTATCACACGTTTATTCAATCAATCGCTCTGTAACATAAACTCATTCAATCGCTCTACTGGTCACATAAACACTCCTTCACTCGGTATCGTACTCATTGAGTTTCTAGCCCACTTTCGATGTCAGCCACTTTTTTCACTCAAATACTCACTGACTCAAAAGCTTACTCATTTACTAATTTATATGCTTTTTTAGCTACACACTTTATTTAGTCGATTCTTATGAGCACATTCAATTGTCCGTCGACGCCACCTGACTTTCTTATTTACATATTCACTGACTCTTTGAGTCGCTTACTCACACGCTAACTCACTTATGTGTACTTATTCACATATTCACTAACTCTTTGAGTCACTTACTCACATGCGTACTCACTTAAGTGTACGCATTTACATATTCACCGACTCTATGAGTCACTTACTCACATTCTAACTCACTAACATGTACGTTTCAAAATATTCTTTGACTCTTTGAGTCACTTTCTCACATGCCTTCTCACTTACGTGTACTTATTCACATATTCACTTATTCTTAAAGTCACTTTCTCACATGCTAACTCACATGTACTTATTCACATATTCATTCTTTGAGTCACTTACTCACATGCTTTATCACTTACGTGTACTTATTCACATATTCACTGACTCTTTAAGTCACTTTTTTTACATGCTAACTCACTTACGTGTACTTATTCACATGTTCACTGACTCTTTAATTCACTTACTCACGTGCTAACTCACTTATATGTACTTATTTACATATTCACTGACTCTTTGAGTCACTAACTCACAAGCTTACTCACTAACGTGTACTTAATCACATATTCACTGACTCTTTGAGTCACTTTCTCACATTCTAACTCACTTACGTGTACTTATTCGCATATTCACTGACTATTTGAGTCACTTACTAACATGTTAACACACTTACGTGTATTAATTCAAATATTCACTGAATCTTTGAGTCACTTACTCACATGCTAACTCACTTACGTGTACATATTTACATATTCACTGACTCTTTGAGACACTTACTAACATGCTAACTCACTAACGTGTACTTATTCACATATTCACTGACTCTTTGAGTCGCTTACTCACATAATACTCACTTACGTGTATTTATTCACATATTCACTGAATCTTTGAGTCACTTACTCACATGCTTACTCACTTACGTGTACGTATTCACATATTCACTGAATCTCTGAGTCACTTACTCACATAATACTCACTTACGTGTATTTATTCACATATTCACTGAACCTTTGAGTCACTTACTCACATAATACTCATTTACGTGTATTAATTCACGTATTCACTGAATCTTTGAGTCACTTACTCACATGCTAACTCACTTACGTGTACTTATTCACATATTCACTGACTATTTGAGTCACTTACTAACAAGCTAACTCACTTACGTGTACTTATTCACATATTCACTGACTCTGTGAGTCACGTACTCACATAATACTCATTTACGTGTATTTATTCACATATTCACCGACTCGTTGAGTCACTTACTCACATGCTAACTAACTTACGTGTACTTATTTACATATTCACTGACTCTTTAAGTCACTTACTCACATGCTTACTCACTTACATGTACCTATTCACATATTCACTGACTCTTTGAGTTACTTACTCACATGCGTACACACTTGCGTGTTCTTATTCACATATTCACTGACTCTTTGAGTCTCTTACCCACACGCTTACTCACTTACATGTACTTATCCACGTATTCTCTCATTCAATGGTTCACTAAATCACTAACTCAATCACACCTCGCATATGCACATTCGAACATTTTCTAACAAACACAATGAGGGTGCCGGATCACGTGACTTTGTGGGTTCACAATTAAACGTTAATAGATGTTAACACATCATTAAGTGGTGCTTTTTTCAAATAACATTTTAAAACTATTTTTCTTAAACATTTCAACTAGTGCAACGTGAAATTTTGGCACCGATTTCAGACGTTATTCTTAAATCTTAAAATATCGGCACAACCTGCAAAAAAAACTGCCTTTTATGCAGTTAGGATATTTTAAATGTATTTCAATAACTTGAGATATTTGCAAAAATAAAGTTATTGACGGTGTGTTTACATTCTGTCCAGCCCGTGTGTAAACCACTGAAAACCCCGTTGAAATTTCACCCCGACAATGATAGTGTAAATTACATCATCGATTTGCGTGCCGTGATGGGAAACTTAAATAATTTTACACAAGAAAATTACACTTTTGGCTCGTCATTCTAGTGTAAATGCTGAAGCAAATAGTGTTAAAACCCGTTTGAGTTTAACTTTAACAATCTCTTTGATCTCACTTTTTAGAACCAATTGTCGTTCATTGTGGCTGCCACGGTGTTAGCCGGGCTATGCGATGCAATCTGTGACCCTACGTCATTCGACGTCTTACCTCGAGCGAGTGTGCCGACTTGGTGGAGAACCAAGCCGATTGAAATTATTAACAAGGGCAACAACTCTTATCTGTGTCGATATTTTGACTGCCGAGTTATTTCGTACGTTTACGTTTGTTGTTTGTTATTGCTGTTGTTGTTGTTGTTGATGTTGTGTATATTTATAATGTTTTTGTTTTGTTAATCAAACAGCTTGATTCTTATTTTTTTTAATNTGTATGTTGTTGTTTTTTCACGCTTAGCCACGAATCGTTGGCGTCGAGGCTGCCGGGGACGTTTTTTAAGGTCTCTGAGTATTCCATAAAGTCCGGATTACGTTACGTTCCAATGCGGCCCAGAAGTAAACGGTCAGGCAACGACGATTTCAACCCCTGCACCGTCCCCGAATTGGTGTCCAACGGTGATTATTGTTGTCCAACGTACGTATGTTTTTTGTTGTTTTTGTAATCTGCATTTTATATGTATATTAATAAGTTTACGGCAGTCGAAGGAACACAGCAAATGCGTGCAGTATTATCAAGTAGTTATTGTAGATATGTATTGTGACTTCATTTTAAAGCAGTTTTTTTCATTAAGAAGTCTCGTATAGTTGGTTAAAATAGACAGATAATGACGATACATAACTATTGCAGGAAAGTATTTATAAAGTGTAAGCTCACTATCCGTTATGTGTATATGTGTTTCTTTACTTTACATGGACGCATAAAAGGTATTTATTTAATGCTATAACTTGACCCCCTTGTGATACAACCATTACGAATATTCTTTTTAAATAGTATAGGTTTTTTGTTTCACCACTAACTTATTGTTAACTAGTTAATGTTGCTGTTGGTGTTACTTTTGCTAGAAGTACTATTATAACTTATGTTGTTGTTGGTAATCATTAATCATTATTTTGTAAAAAGAGCGAATTCACCTACGTACTTAACCATTAATTATTTACTACCCACGGGTTCAAAATCCAAATTTTCTTTTCTTTGTAGACAATATATTATTTAAATAACCATTATGTTACTGACCCTTTAATGGAAAATGTTCACATAACAACCACTTTCCCAATTGATATACTATGATTTATCGTATATAATACTGTTTGTTTGCTATATGTGTAATTCTCTTATACATAAGCTCACATGTTATTACACAATGTCATTGTTTTGTAACCTGTGAAAACGAATAAAGTTCTTTTCTGTTCTGTAAACATGTGGTCAAAAAATCTTACATTAGTTGTCATTTCATATTATATTATTAAACTTGTTATTGAGAAAAAATTTGCAAACATAATTCGTAAACTCGATTGCTTAAACATGGTATGAAAAAACCTCGTTTCATTTGGTATATTAATTTCAGGACGCGTTATTTTACGTGCTACGAAACGCCAACTTGTATCTACAACGTCAATGCACAGCCCTTTAATGTCTTCGCTCTCCCCGACACGTTCCAGACGGGACGGTTCCAGTGCGTCACTCGTTCTGCCTGCTGGTAAACAACATTTTAATTTAAACCTATTTATGTTGACTGTTTTGCATCGAAAGCCTTGGTCTTAAAAGAAAAACAAGCTCGCGCGTTTCGGGAAAACAGACCTGGTGTCTTTGAAACGATAGTGAAAAAAATTGCCTGAGTGAAATCAAAACCAACCCCTCTCGGTCTCAAGGGAAACACCACTTTTCAAGATTATATAAAATCTTGAGCGGTCGTCTCCCTACTTGATGACGGCTATTATATGTAGAACTTTCTGAGCAAAGGTTAAAATTGTATTGGGAACATGTAAATGATAAAGATAAAAGTCTGGACATGAATTTTAACAAAATGTATTTTCATGGCGGATACTATACATATAAGTAATGCTTTCACAATAAATATCGAGCAAAAGATAGTTGTACTAGTTTAGTTGTTATCGATGGTGGCCATTAATATTTATGTATCTTATTGCCCAAACAAAATACAGTGGAAAAAATGACACGGCAAACGCAAACATTTCCACAATTAGCGGCCAATGCAAAAAAGTATTTGGGTTTAAACCGGTTTTATTAAAAGAAGTAGTAGCAGCCTAATTGACTGGTTATATTCCAGCGGCGGCGGTACATGTTCCGGCGGACAGGGGGGCCGCTCGTGCAAACTTGAAGACTCCATGCAGTCGCTGTTCGTGTGGCACGAGCCTTCAGGAAAGCTCCAGTTCGAGATGTTCCCGTTTCCGGCGTCCTGCACGTGCAAATCAAATTAAGGCGTTAACTATGAGCCTTGCTATGTGAAAGAGAGGTTCAATGCATGTGCAGTCCGCACAGGCTAATCAGGGAGGACACTTTCCGCTTTTATGATATTTTTCGTTTAGAGAAAGTATCTTCCTAGCAAAAATCTAGATTAAGCGGAAAGTGTCGTTCCTGATAAGCCTGTGCTAACTGCACAGGCTTATCTGGGACGACTCTTTACGCACATGCATTTAACCCCGCTTTCACAGAGCGAGGTTTATATTTTTGTTCCCAGTTACACAAGCGAAGCACGAGGATATTTCTAATAGCACTACACTTATAATGTTTTTTTTACGTTTTAAGAAAATTCTTTATTTTTACACTTAAGTCTTACTATTGGTTGGTGAATACGGGCCCAGATCGAACATTGGGTCAAACTGTTTGAGTCCTGATTGTATTGTTGTTGCTTATTAATTTTTAATTGACTAACAGTGCTTATAATTGTAACTGTTAAACTGCATTTTTTAACAATGCAATCGTTGATGTTTGACTAACTCCCTTGTTTTCATTTTTCTTTTACTTATTAAACTCGTAACAAAACGATTGCACATTTTATATTGTCAAACTGTGTGTGTGTCCATTCAGAGTGTAGCATAATAAACACCGACGATATTAGGTCAAACTGGAACAATGTTTAGCTGACAAGCATAAAGTTTGAAATAGTTGGGTCGCCTTTGAAACTTTCATTTAGTTGTTTAAGATATCGAAAGTGAACAAATATCCATTAATATGAACTTAAAAGTACATATTTTGTAGTTATTGTTTATTTCTGATACGGGAAAGAAAGGTTTGTGTTCGCAACGTACAAAACATATATAACTGCTCATAATGTTCGTGATATTGAATGTGTTTATACACAAAAATGACATTTTTCTGAGCGTGATTGGCAGTATCAATCTCAAAGTGACACTCTTTGTCGTAAAAAGGTTTTTCTTATTAGTGCGTTTTTCTGTCAACAAACGGTGCTAGAATCCAATAGAATAAAGAGGAAATATAATAGTTTTTGTTAAAATTAATATACTCTGCACTTGCGCACTCATTTGATGGTAAATATTCGCATAGTCTGAACAAATGTCAGCAAAAATCCATTATCTTTACTACATATGCATCAAAATCTCTCTTAAACCCTACTGATTCATCGTTAACGTTCACCCCCTTTTATATGGTGCTGACAAAATTGCTACCCAGCTGAAAGAGTTCGCATTATATTAAATCTACAATGTTGCTTTGACATTAAATAATGTACGTCAGGGGCGTATGACCGTTATGTTTCGTGCATATCGAGGAATTGAGCATAACCACTGTACTCATTACAATTAAAAGTAAGATAATCATATTGTGTTTGCATTCAGGATATTAATTTAAGTCTAAAACAATTCCCATTGTTTCATTTTTAGAAAAACGAAACAAATAAAAGGTGTTACATTAATTTTGTTTCTACTTACTTATCTATAATTGGGTTTCCCGTCTTTAACTGATTGTGGAAATTAATTCTCCGTTACAAAAGTATATGTTTATATGTAGACAATATTCGAAAATTAATACAGATCAATAAATATTAATCAATCAGAAAAATCTCAACATCACAGCAATATGAATAATCATAATCATACGTAATGCATAACTCAAGGACATTCAAGGTCGTCAATACGTTCTTCATTTCTTCTATAACTCGTCTTTCTATTTCTAAATGTTATATTAAAGGGACTGTAAACCACGAAAGACGAAAAAAAAGTCCTAAAATACCTTTTTTTGCAATTATTAGTTTATATTGATTAAAATATCACGACTGGTATATTACATTACTCGAAAAAGTTCATATTTTCAGTCTATTCGGAAATAAAATTTCGCGATGTGAAATCGAAAGTACATCGCGAAAAAAGGTGACATAACGATAAACACACTATAAATAACGCAAGTTGATTGATCATTCTATATTTAAAAAAATATATACAATTCACTACGCATGCACAATTTGCATTCCTGGGCTTACCACGTGACGATGATGATCAATCTACTTGCGTTATTTATAGTTAACTGGTAGTTACCTGGTAGACATACCCAGTAAAAATAAATAAATACAAAAATAAAGTAAAAATAAAAAATAAAACTTTTTTGAAGTAATGTTATATACCAGTCGTGATATTTTAACAAATATAAACTAATAATTGTAAAAAAATACGGTATTTTAGAACTTTTCTTTTTTCGTCATTCGTGGTTTACAGTCCCTTTAACATAGACTTCTTGTTTCTCTGCTAATAGTGTAATTCAGCTTTAAAACAAGTGCGTTAAATTGAATACTTGAAAAAAACAGGCCGTTTCCAGGCAATTTCGAGTCCGTAATTACAACTTTATTTTCCTTGTGTCTTTCCCCCAGAAAGTAATATGATACGGCGTTCACCATTAGCTTCTAAAACTGGCTCTTTATAACCGGATAATTATGTTTTAATTGTGCTCCTAGACGAAGTCAGCTTACAATGATATATTCTGGGACTAATAATGCTCGCCTAATATTACGGAACAATAGTCTCGTGTTCGATACACATAGTCTCAAGTACGCATAGTGAATACATAGACAGACGAAGATAATGTTATGCAATTTTGATTACGCGCTGTTGTTTCAAGCAACGTAGTTTTTTAGTTGTTCGCTTGCGAACGACTAAGGTTACTACCACGAATTTCGACCTCGAGTGTCTTAACTATTAGAAACCCATGAACCTGTAAGCAAACGCGCAAAAAAGAGTTTGCGGCGCGGTTTCAGTTCTTGAACTATATTCGTTTACAAATTTACACATAATATCACATATGAATATCGCGTTAAATGGAATAGTTTTCAACGGATCGTATAGTGAAAGTAAAAACAAAAAACACATGTTTTAACTATACATGTCGCAGAAGAGTATGTTTATATTATGATTGGTTTAAATTATCCACTATGTGCTACGTCACTCACGTAGTATTTTTACGCACTGGTCATTCATAATCTGAAGCTATTAATAGAAGGGAAAATGAAGCTTCACGAATGGGATGTCGATATTGCACTACACTATCAAGCGTAACTTCGTTGATAGTGCACAGGGCGGAGTGAAATCTTATATGGCTGGGAAATGTTCATAGGTTCTAGGTAGCGGCTATTTCTATTGTATTCTGGCCCAGGATGTGCTTGTATTATGTAATAGTAATCTTAGTCTGGGGAGTGGTTTAGAGCTTTTGTCGTTGTTGCCCAATTGTTTAGCTTTCGTGGTTTTAATAGCAAGAATTTCGGTTAAAAGCATTGAATAAGACGTAGTACAGTGGTAGGTAGAATTGAAATACCGTGAAACAATTATTATTCGTCAAATATTAATTTTCGTTCCTAACAAATAATAATGTCCAATGTTTAAACAAAATTAAGATTGAATTACCGTAGGCATGAAATACATAAATATCCAAAGTAATCATGGGAGTATTGTAGTACTGTGTACTTAACTGACACGTGACATTTCCTGTAAAACGCTAATGCAGTAAAGCTGTATCGATTGGCAATTTGCTTCGTCGCTTCAAACATTTGCTTACATAGTACGTTCGTAAAAAATATTGGTGACGGGGTGACAGTTACACGTTAATGTCAATACATGAACACGTATGAAGATGAAATGGAAAGAAATTAAATGAAGAATGCAATTTCTGTCGAAAAATAACAAAACATTAATGTAGTTTGCTTGAGAATTTTCAATGCTCGTTGATACCAATACAGTTATTATTATAATTATGGTGTGATTCATTCTTTGTAAGACTCAAACACATCGACGGATACACGCACGTTAACCAACTGTGAATCAAAATGCAAGTTTTCAGAACTTTGTATTTTTATTAGTTCATTTAAGTCTCATCCACAATTCATCATTACAATTATTACAATCAAAGATGCATAGCATGTATGAATGTATTTGCAGTATCAAGTATGATTTTCAATATACAGAAGGGGGTAAGGGGGCCCCCGTAACATGTTTAGCCTTGGGCCCCAAAAAAGGTTCCGACCTGGCTACGTTTCCTTTGTTTACTTCAATTAGAGGTAAAATCTTTACATAATTCCATTTGTAAGGCCCTTGCTTCTGGATATGTAAAATATCATTGGTTGGTTATTTTCTGTCATGTGGTATTTTTTTGCGGGTTTATTTCGTCACATGATCATAAGATGTTCTCCGAAATAAATAGTTCATCGAAACGATAGCATGAAATTGTATCCATATTCGCTTAAACTTATAACACACATTTCACGCCGTGAATATGTGACTACGATTTCTCCTGTATTCTCAATTGCACGGGTGATAACAATATTCGGCGTAAATGCTGACTTTGGAATAAAGTTAGAAAATAAAGGCTTCTAAATAATTAAATTGAAAAATATGTGTATTTTTTCACTTGTTAGTCGCATATCCACCGCATGAAATATGTGTTATTATAGTCAAACCACACAATAGTGTTCGTAGAAAAAAAATACTACGGTAGATTATGTGTGTCTTCACATGGCTTTTTATGAGTTTATTTCTTCTCCATCGAAATATATAGTATGTCTTTATTTGATTAACATGCAGTTTTCTTTCGACAATTTCAAATCACACTTTCATTGCCTCGTCATGCGAAAATGGGTCTTATGGCGTTTCAGCCAGCGTAGCTCAAGTCCAGCCTGCGAAATTGGGCAGTCTGGTCAGAGGTGACGCTGTCCGCTATGAAATCACGCAAGGTCTTATGGTCTCATTATGCATCTCCTGACCAGACTGCGAGATGCGCAGGCTGGGCTATAGCTATGAGGGCCGCATATGGCATAATACCCATTTTCGCATGAAGCGGGTCTTTAAAAATATCATTATGTATTGTAAATGACACATTTAAGCACGATGCTTTTCAATATAAAATTGAAGTCAAACTGTGTTATTAATAGCAAACTGACAAATACATGTAATATGTGGTTTGATGATTAAATGATTTCCCTCATATCGTGACACTATACTCTTTCGGTAGTTTTTTGTTTTTTCTCATCTTGAAAGCAAAACTATCTAATCAACGTCTATTGATAAACCATTATGTCTTCCCCTGACGATTACAGACTATGAAATTCAGAGAGATAGATTTTTACGCGTAATTGTAACTTGGCCACAATCTGTGTTACATCCTTTACACTGTGTACAGACGAAGTGATTTGGCCAAAGTTCTCTCGAATCAGCCATTGAAATATTTAAATGTATTCATTCAGGTCTGCTCGCGTTATGTAGAGGTCATTTAAGGTGAAAAGCTGGGTAAAACAGCTACCCCGAAAAAGCGCATAAGTTTTCTATACGGATCGTTATGACTACCTTATTTGTGAGTTAAAAGTTTTGCTTGCAGATTTATTAACCATGTTTTCCGAAGGAAAAAACTGGTTATTAGATTGGCGAATGAAAAACTAGGTCACGGTGTCACTTAGCGCGTTTTAAACATTGAGAATGGTTTCCGCTCTTTTATTCAAATACTTTTCATCTGATCTTCACCAAACTTTGTCACAAATTGAAAACCTGGTTTTGTGACAATTTTGTCCCATGTCTCTATTTATTTTCATCAATTATCTTCTTGTATAGTTTGAATTTGTATATGGTGTCAAACAAATTTTGTTTTGTAAATGGAATTTCCATCATGAAATTATATTCTTAGTGTGATAGGTTTCGATATTCCAAAAATATTCATTTAATATGATGGTGACTACAAATTTTATTTTATATTAACTGGTTCTCATTATACAATTTTCATAATATTGTCCATGCTTTCAGAACGTCTAAAAAGGGACATGCTGTTGTTATTTTGTCTAAGTTATCTCTATAACATCAATAAGATGATAAACAGTGCACACACATCTCAACCTGTGCGTTCAGACACACTCTTTATAAATGTGAATGGGTTGTGTATATTTTAAACTTGCGATTTAAAAAGCGATACCTTAATTTTGAAAAACAAGTTGCGTCAAAGGTTATGCAATAGCGAACAACTTCAGTGCCTTCAGCACTTTGATTCTTAAAGCTAGCATATCCAGGAGGCTGTCTATTGAAGGGAAAGAATGTACTGAAATGCTTTATTAAAGGTCTCTCCTTATGTTTAATGAAGCATAGTAACATTCCCATAAATACTGTTGTTTTTTTTTGTAATAAAATCACTATCCTCCATTTAGTGAAGGTAATTTGAAATGCAAAATAAACTGCAGTGAAGCCTAAATTCTGCATCATCACAAGGGTGAAGATATGAATGTTAACCCTTTGAGTGCTGGAACTGGATTTCGAAGGCCTCTGCAAACAGTTTGGATCCAGATGAGATGCCACAGAACGTGGCGTCTCATCAGGATCCAAACTGTTTGCTATTCTGATAGTATTATTTGAAAAAATCAAAGAAAATGCTAATTTTAGAAATTCAGCAGACGACATTTTAGCAGACGACAAATTTCCCAGCATGCAAAGGGTTAAATGAAATTTGATAACTTTCTGATACTCACTTTGAGAAAAAACAAGCCTGTTTGGGTAAGATGTTTTCTTGGTCAAAGGTCAATTAAGGTTTCAAGTAGGGATCAAAGCCACAGCATCATTAATTAAGTAAGCATATCAATACTCATGATGTTCTTGAAATGCTCATTGACTGAGTTTATATAAGGAAAGATCTAGAATCACAAATGGTACAGTACAGGTTGCTGTTAAAATGGATATGGTTGAAGCCAGGCCAGACTGGTTATATTTGCTTACAAATTGTTAATCCAAGGAATGTTTTAGTCTTACACTTGTAATTAAGGTTTTAAAATCATTTCCTATAATTGTAAAAGGTTTTCACACGTTGTGAGGACTCAAAAGAAATTGCACCCTGCTATATCACCTTAGATCTGTCCCTAATATATATTGCAGTCTTACATAAATCAAATATGTAATACTAAATTAAAAGGAAAAGCTGTACGTCTATTAAAGAGTAATATTCAAATAAACTTATAAATAAGGTAAAATTCTTGCAAGGCTGTAAACCCCAATGAGCAGCAGAGCTTGACTTGAATACAGGACATTGTTGTATTAACTTTCAGTTGTTGGTGAACCATGTGCGCATGGACCACCATACTGGTGCAGCCACGTGAGTCGAGCTCGGGCATGTGGGGCCGTGAAACACTGTATAGATACAGAATGGAAGTATACCAACCTCCCGAAAATCTCAGCCCTTGATAAAGATCTGGTAATAATATTTTTTGCAAGGGAATATTATGGCTTTTGTTTGGCTTGTGTAATTTGATATTTTTTATAAATGTTATAAAAGGTAAATTACGCTTAACAATTTCAATTGAATGTGAACACATTTTATTATTTTCAATTTAATGTTTAAACTGTCAAGAAGAAAACTTGTATCAAATAACTACAGCAGATAAGACTTTTAACTTTTAAGTACAGTGTACACTTTAAAGATTTAATTTGTGAAAAAGAATTACCTTTAAGCTTTGCAAATTTAGCCCTTTTTTAGCCCAAAATTGTTTAAAAAACACTGCATCAATAAGGACAACACAAACAAAACATGTTTCATCTATATGTTACATATATGTTACATTATTCACACCAGAAATGGTGAAAGTCATATGGAAAGTTTATTTGCAAATTGTCACATGAACAATAAAACAGTAAAATATGTCATCCATTCATCCATGAGACAACATGTGTCGTCTTCTAAGAATACTGGGCATAATGATTGTGCGTAAATTGTCATCCCAGATTAGCCTGTGCAGTCCGCACAGGCTAATCAGGGACGACAATTTCCGCTTTTATGGATTTTTGTTAAAATGATGTCTCTTTTTAGCAAAAATCCAGTTTAGGCGGAAAGTGTCATCCCGGATAAGCCTGTGCGGACTGCACAGGCTGATTTGGGATGACACGTTACGCACATGCTTTTTGTCCAGTTTTCTCAGAATACAACTCATATGTTTGTTTGATTTTCTTGCTTTCTAATTTAACTGCAGTTGAAATTATTAAACAGTTATTAAACGAGTCTACATCATAGCAGATTAATTGTATACGGTAATAACATGTTTTGACTGGTCTACATTACCTTTCAGCGGTCAACAAGCACCTGCACATACTGTGAGCTGCTGGTCAATACAGTGAAGGATGCTGCCCATGATAAATCTACACAGGTCTGAGAAACATTAGAGCTGCATTCTGGAAAATTGGGGCTAAATGCTTGTGCATAAAGTGTCTTCCAAGGGGAAGGGATGACACCTTCCACCTAGACTGGATTTTTGTTACGAAGAGACTTCATTCAAATGAAAAAATCTTTAAAAGTGATGTCCGTGATAAGCCTTGACAGACTGCACAGGCTTGTCTGGGAGGGTTTTTTACGCACATACATTTAGCCTCATTTTCTCAGAGAAAGGCTTGATATATTTGGGGAAGGTTGTTGTTCTTTTTATGAGAGAACTTGCAAACGAAATTGTTTAAAAATTAAGGTTTTATTAATGTAATTAGTATTAATGATTATACAGTCATACATGAGTGATCATAACAAGAGAACAAAATGTCACATATTCACACAAAAGTATTTTATGCGTGCCATTGTCTCTTTTCATGCATAGGATGACAGACCACATTAACTGAGTTGTTATATTTACCAGTCTACTTGTTGTATTTACCAGTCTACTTGTTGTATTTACCAGTCTACTCGTTGTATTTACC
>VMBQ01001263.1:88558-154158 GCA_007657795.1 Dreissena rostriformis
CGGATGGTCTGGTTTATAAAATGTTATGGTTTTAATTAGACGTCATTGCGCGAATGGGAATGACTATAACTTCCGGAAATAATTACTACTTTCAGTTTGAAAATGAGATGGTACTGATGCTTTTAAATCGGACATAGGGATACCGTTTAAACGGTAACGTTTCGTTTATTTTATTTCGTTTAAATGTTTAGAAAAATCTGTAAACGTGATACCCTTAGTTGTACCTGCTTGTACATGTATTTTTAATTGTAAAAGATGTTGGTATATCATTATTTAAAGAATTAATTCCACTTTTCTGTGTTTTTGTTTCAATATAAAATTATATATAATTGGACAAATGTTACTTATGTTCCATATTTTGGTTTTATTTGTATTTGGATGTCTAGGTGAATTGTTCAGTTTAAAATGGTATAAGTTAACTATTTTCTTTAAAATGTATGCAGTTATGCCCTCAGACTTGTAAAAAAGTGGTTCTATTTTGCTTTGCTTTGCTCAGGTCCATCTGACAGATGGATGGACTGTCCGTAGACTTTTCCCTGTTATATAGATCTGCTGCAAGCTTTTACCTATGATTATCCAAATTGGCAAGCTGGTTACTTGGGAGGAAAGGACCATGCTTGTTATTTTTTAGGTCAATAGATCAAAGTGAATGTCACAGCAGCTTATAAAAACTGGCCCCTTATTTTTAAAATGTAAGTCAAGAAGTTTTCAGCCATATCTGAAGTCCCTTATCTTTAAGTCAAGGGTGTTTCAGCTCAATTTCTAGTCCCTCATCTTTATGTTAAGGGTGTTTCAGTCATAATGAGCCTGAATTAAGCTCCAAAAAACAAAAGTAAACATATACCTTCTTTCCTAAAATATATTAATTACAAAAGTCAATGATCGAGGAAGCTTTGACCTCCATTCTTATTTGCCTACTCTTAGTTGGGAGAACAGGAAGATGCCAATTGATGTGTAGGCCAATAGGTCAATGTTGAAGGTTACATAGGATTTAATAAAAAATAAAATCTGCACAATGTCTAAGGATTGCTTTGACCTCGTGCATTTATCCAAATTGGTAAGCTGCTTACTCAGGAAGAGGAAAGGTGCCGTTCAATGTTGAGGTCAACCAGTCAAAGGTCAACCGTCATGGTCAGAGGGGCTTGTAACATGAAAAATTGTTTCAACACAATGTCTGGAGAACACAATTACCATGGAGTATTCAATTTATTATGCTGATAAGTTGGAACAAAGGGAGACTCTGATAGACTTTGAGATAACAAATCAAAGGTCAAGGTAACACAGTTAATGTGAGCTATAATTGCTTTACAAACATCTCTTGTTTTGAATTTTTAATAATAACCTGATGTGTAAAATATTTTTGTTTTAAATCTTGACAAAATACATTCCTCTTTCTTTTCACAGAAGCAATTACAAGAACTGCAAAACAGGCCAAGGTGAGACACCACTTTTATTAACCTGCAATCTATTGAGCTTGTGCTTGACACATTTTATTGTTTTATTAAAAATGTTAAAAATATGTTGAGAAAGCCGAACAGGGGTATTAAATTCCTAGAACATATCTATGACTTTAGGTCAAAAAGCTATTATACATTCGAAGCTTTTTAAACCCTTTATGAAATACCATCAACAGACTATCTTAAATACATGTACATGTATTACACACTAATCAAAAGCATCCCAATAACTTACAAACAACAACTTTATGAAATGGAATTCGTCAATTTAAACAATAGCACATTACTTGAAAAGGTACAAAAACAAAAACAGTGTGTAAATATTTATATAATCTTCAACAAACCTTAGAAGAAAATAAAACCAAACGAGAAAGAAAATGGGAAGAAATAATGTCCTCCTATGAACAAAGTATAGACTGGAAACATGCTTATATAACACCATTTAAAGTCACCATAGATAATACTTTACTACGCAATTTTCAATACAAGATTCTGCAGTGCATATTACCAACAAATTCATATTTGTATGAATGTAAACTAATACCCTCTTTGCACCTTTTGTTCAAGTTGTAAGGAAACAATTATACATGTTTTATATGAATGTAATTCTGTACAACCGATATGGCGGGAGCTGACAGTATTTTTAAATAGTAAACAATTACACATAGATCTCAATGTAAATGATATTGTATTTGGTACTAAAAAACGAGGCACTTGTAATCAAGTGATAAACTATATAATTATTCTGATGAAGTCTTACATATTTAATACAAAATCAAAAGCCGAAAAGCCAAATATTGAGACCTTCAAAAATGCTCTTAGAATGAAAATTATATTAGAAAAGCAAATTGCTTTTGAAAAAGATAAAATTGATCAACATAATACAAAATGGCACAACTTTGCAATAACACCTTAAAGAATCTTGCCTATATCCTCATCTGATCTTAGGATGTTTTTTTTTGTATCTTGTTTATTTATTTCTCTTCATTTTTGCCCCTTTTTGTTTTTGTAAAATTTTGAGAAATTAGTCATACATCTCATGCCTTTTGATGTTTTTTTTTTTAAATTGTTTATCAATTCTACGTCTCTCTTATTAGTAAACATAGCTTCTCCCCTCTTTCTTTCACTCTTTACAAAAAAGCTATAGCATCGTTTCAAAACTTTATTTTCTTGGAACAATATTTAGCAGTAGCAAGTTTAAACTTAAACAATAACGTGTTGTTGTTACCATATACCTAAAACACTTGTTTGTACATTAATAGTAAATATATATGATACTTTCGTATATATAACTGACCAAAAGTTATGCTGCTTCATATGTATAATCATGTTGTAATTAAGATGTATGTTGAAAATTAATTAAAAAAAAAGAAGAGAAAGCCGAACAGCTTAAGACACTTACCTGGGTAAAACCAATACTTTGTGTACATATGATATTTTTCTGTGAATATTATATATGCCACATATCAGTGAGTCTTAAGCTATGTGTAAATTACTAATCTACTAAGTAACAAAAAAGTTATTTTAGATGCTTGTGTATTTTTCAGAGAGATGGAGAGGATGAGGTTACACTGGAGCAGTTTGAAAAGATCCTTCCTCAGCTGGTATGTGTCGTTAGACTGTAACTTGGTTTATGTAAATGTGACTGTCATTTGATATTCAGAACAAGTTCTGAATACAATTAGACAATACAAAAACCCTTTGCAACTGGTAACTGCTTCCATATGTATTGATAGCATCATTTGTAAGGTTTGTGTTCATCCATTGCTTTTGGTAGGTATTTAATTTCCACGTGATCATGCACATTGTATCAGTTTGTGGTTTCTGATATCACACCATGCACACCTTTAGTTTGCACTAGCTATGCATATAACAGCAAAGCTTTTGTAAGTAATACCCTGTTGCGAAGCAGTAGGGTGAAACAAGCCCTAAAGGTATGCCATTTATAGTTTGGCCATAACCTTTTTGTTTCTGCTCAATAACTTTGAGATTATTAGCAAAGCATTATTAGCATTTGTAAGTCTCATGGTCAATAACATACTTGAGGGCCACGTATTCAAATTTACATTTCGTGTACGCTCCAAAATGATCTCCTTTGCTTATGAATGATTTTCATTAAACTTGATAATGTCATTGATACATAAGGCAAAAGGCATGAGGAAGTAGGGCCATCTCAAGGTCAAGGTCACCAGTTGAAGGTCAAAAGGGTCATTGCGGGAACGTAGTTGTCCATCATTGCACCGGGCTGTTGTGTGTGTGTGTGGGGGGGAGGGGGGCTACCCATGCGAAGAACATGGTGAACACGGAACCCATATTTAATATTACACAATATTGTTCATTTCCTGATATGAAGGTCCATCTTTGGGCCTTTCCCTAGGGCTTTGAAGCGCAGTTGTACCCCTGTGTCAGAATTTCCAAATCAGAGGTACTCCTGTACCTTTATTGTGAATTTTCACTGTTTTATGCTTGTTTAAGTTCAGATGTAATGTAGAACTAATTAGAAATTTAAACCCTTTGACAACAGCCCCTGTGCTTAAAAAGATGCTATTCAAGGTTTTCATCTTCCCTTTACGGGATAATCACTCGTGTTGTCATGGCTGTTCACAATATCTTTTGTGCGTTGAACAATAAATTTTGCACTGCTCTGTATACAAAGTACATTTGCTGTATCATACACATATATTTGAACAATAATATACTTTTTTCTGTGAGTACATTCACACATGTTTATTTAATTTCGGTGATATAAAATTGAGTGGATTCGTAAAATCAAGCTTATTCATTGGATCTTAAATCTGAAGATTTTTTTATGATGTCTGATATAAGACATCGTACTTAACCCTTACAGTGCTGGAACCAAATTTTGAAGGCCTTTGCAAACAGTTTGGATCCAGATGAGACGCCACAGAACGTGGCGTCTCATCTGGATCCAAACTGTTTGCTATTCTGATAGTGGTCTTTGAAAAAAAGTGAAGAAAATGATGATTTTAGAAATTCAGCAGATGACATTTTAGCAGACGACAAATTTCCCAGCATGCAAAGGGTTAAATGTTCGTTGAATATTTGATTTCATGGTTGAGGGGACTCAAGAAAATCCACAAAACTAGTTGCTGACTTATGATATTGGTTGTACAGTAACAGTAATCTTGCTTTTATTTGCAGTTGCTTGACTTTTGAGTGACAGTCAATGAGTCATCACGGCCCCTTCCGGTTGGACACTGATGGGCGCAGTTGTACTTTTAACCGTTTGCGATACGAATACCGTCCCGAAACGCTGGCATAAGACTTGGGAACTATACGTTCATATTTATTGCAAAGACATGCGTTGTATGTTTGTTTAGCTTTATGAAATGTTGTATACTGAATCTGACTAAGGCCAATGTGTCAGCTTTTAATATTTGTTGATGAGAGTTTGTATTAGTTAATTGTACATCTTTGTGGAGACAAACATGGTCATATTTTTGGACACTTGTATTGATAAATAACAAATGTGGGGTTCTACATATCAATTCTTTAAAATTCTGATTGAATCATTTTTTTCTTATTTTGTCTGCAAAATTTTCAATTGTGAATTTCGTTGTGACAGCTTTGGATTGCTGAAAATGTAAACAATGAATAATAACAGATGGAAGTTACAATGGGATTTAAGTGTGTTGTAGAGTTATAAATAATCAGAGTCAAATACGTACATAAATGTGTTTTCACAATATCTGGCATTCGTTAAATTGCATATCCTTAACATCTTATGTAAAATATGAAAGAGATTTAGAAACCAGAATGGTCAAAAGGTATACATGTAAAGTCTACATCTATGGGTTTACATTTCTTCACATATTTTTGTTAATACTGGTAGGTATGAAAATGTGTTAACTTTACTTTTCGATTGTGTTGTATTATGGTGATGATTACTGTAAAAATTGCAGTATATATTTTGTACATAAAATATTACTTATATTATTGTATTTAGTTTTCGTTTTACCGAAAGGTCAAATCGTGATTGTCTCTCTTGAAAGGAAGGATACAGGCAGGGCATGTCAATGATATTTAATATTTGCAACAAATATGAATATTTCCGTCTGCTTGGGGTAAATGCAAGCATTCGCATAGTTATAGAACGATGGTTAGCGATGCCCTACAATAACAGTATCGTACATTTGTTCATGCATTTTATTTTTGTGCCCCCTTTCGAAGAAAAGGGGGTATATTGCTTTGCTCATGTCGGTCTGTCTGTCGGTCTGTCGGTCCACCAGATGGTTTCCGGATGATAACTCAAGAACGCTTAGGCCTAGGATCATGAAACTTCATAGGAACATTGATCATGACTCGCAGATGACCCCTATTGATTTTGAGGTCACTTGGTCAAAGGTCACAGGTCAAGGTCACAGTTACTGGAAATAGGCATTTAAAGGATTTAGCATGGTTCAAACAAGGGAAACAACTACCGTTTATGCACGTTCTTTTTGTTACAGAAGTTGCCTCCCTTGTAATTTATTTAAATTTTACCAAATGTAAGGCTAACTGCATTTTTGTAATGCATTGTATCAATAAACCTTGGGCAAAAATGAAATTAAGGTTGCATTATCTCTACCTAGTTATGCCCCCTTTCGAAGAAAAGGGGGTATGTTGCTTTGCACATGCACCACCACCACCACCATTACCACCACCATTACCACCACCACCACCATTACCACCACCACCACCACCATTACCACCACCACAACCACAACCACCACCACCACCACCACCGTTGTTCACAGTGACAAAAAACGTATTCACACAATGGCTGCTACTACAACTTATAGCTCATATAGGGGGCATGCATGTTTTACAAACAGCCCTTGTTTTTTTAAGTCATTTCAACAAGCTTTACTTCTCATTTACCAAACCACTGCATTTGCATATCGGACAAGAACACAATGCTTCGAAATGTGACACTGAATGTATATATTGATATTGTATAATGCGTTACACGCACATGTGTTTGTAAAGGCATAACTATATTACTACTTGTAAAACGGTATTCTTTTAATATACGTTACGCTACTTTCCCACTATCACGAATCGTGGTCTTAATCGGGAACTGATATGCCTCGTTCTGCGAAAATTAGGCTAAATGAATGTGAAGTATCGTCCCAGATATGCCGGTTCAGTACGCACAGGCTAATCAGGGACGACACTTATGGCTTTTATTGTATTTTTGAAATAGTCTTCTTAACGAAAATCCATTCTAGGCGGAAAGTGTCGTCCCTGATTAGCCTGTGCGGACTGCACTTTACGCAGTGCATTAAGCCCCGTTTTCCCAGAACGAGGCTAAAGTGTGGTCATCCTTTAGGATCTTATAATGGATTATCAGATCTGTAAGTCAATGGTGTTGATCGTGGACGTTTTTCGAATGGTTCAAACGGTTCTTCGACTAGCACGATCAACTGCGATCAATTGTTATCGAAATCATCGTAATTTATTATATGAGTCGTGTTCTTAGAAAACTGGGCATAATGCATGTGCGTAAAGTGTCGTCCCAGATAAGCCTGTGCAGTCCGATCAGGCTAATCCGGGACGACACTTTCCGCCTAAACTGGATTTTCGCTAAGAAGAGACATCATTTAAACGAAAAATTCCATAAAAGCGGAAATTGTCGTCCCTGATTAGCCTGTGCGGACTGCACAGTCTAATCTGGGATGACAATTTACGCACAAGCTTTCCCAGAACACGACACATATGAAGGCAACAAAAGTCATTTGTTTCCACTTTCATTGATTGAATGAGTATGTGAGTAAAAGCGTCACGTTTTTCTACAATATGTTGCGATCTCAAGAATAAATAAAGCCGGGCATAAAGCAGCTGATCATGACGTATGTACACGCTTCTCTTCATATCGAAGTGTGTCAGTTACATGTGACCAACGCGGCGTTCGTAGCGGATCGCAAGACAGTGGGAATCTAGCATTACAGCGAGTAGTTACAGTTTCTTATAACCGTATACATGTATATAAATAATGCGAGTCTCGATCCGTCTACGTGGCTATGTACGACGGACTTCTAAACGTGGATGAGCCAGCTAGATGTGGCTTCCGGACACCTGCAGAGGTGCTGGGCCTCACTTTAACCTGGCGACCCGTACCGCCTCCTGTGGGGTCGGTGGCTGCTTTCTGGTTACGCTGTTTACTGTTCAAATTATCATTCCAGTTCGAATTGCGAGAGAAGAAAGCCCGCTTGGCTTGCATTTTGCTCGTCATTGTTTGAATGGTTTCACTCCCACAGAATTTAGCCACAGCCCCGTCGAGATTTTGAAGTTTGTTCTTTTCTGTTTGAATGCGTTTTTGTACTAAATGGTCGTAGAAATGCCCGCGGTCTTTCAGTTCATCCTCGTCGAAATACCTGATCTGCCTCACGGAGGGTCCAAGTCGTCCGTTATTTGCCAACTGCTGCAGACTAACCCCTCGCCGTGCTATGTCCAAGGCAGTTTTAGGACGCAGGTCAATCTTCGATTTCTGTTGATCAATCATAAACGACCCGTCGATTTCTACATTCGAGTCCGAATCTTCATCTTCGCTCTCGCTTGAAGAATCGCCGAAAAGACGAATTGGTAGTCCGGTACTTTTTCGGGAAGATACGCGGTTGCGGCCCATTGGTGATCTAGGAGATACGCTTTTACTGCCCGGTGAATTGTCGGCATTACGTAACGCCGGTGGACAAGTCTTCGGCCGCGTCTTCTTTCTCCTCCTGGCCTTAGCCTTTGATTTCATTTGTCGCGCCATGATTTCTTCTATCGGATCTTCATGACTGTCCCTTTTATTGCGCACGATTTCCCGCTGCCTGTCCCGGTATTTTCGCAGTCGCTTCTTCATTTCGTTCTGCGACTTGTGCAGCTCTATCGCAGTCGCGTGCTTCAGTGTTTTGATGGAGGAGAGAGTGATCTCGAACATGCGTTGTTCTATAAGGTTCGCGCGCTGGGATGCCTTGTCCTTCTCGATATCGTCCATGACTCTTGAGTTATACTGAAATTGTAAAATTGAACCTCGGTCTGGGAAAACTTGGCTAAATGCATGTGCGTAAAGTGTTGTTCCAGATTAGCGACGACAATTTCCGCTTTTCTGGAATTTTTCGTTTAAAGGTAGTCTCTTCTAAGCGAAAATCCAGTCTAGGCGGAAAGAGTCGTCCCTGATTAGTCCGTGCAGACTGCACGGGCTAATCTTGGACGACACTACGCACATGCATTAAGCCCAAATTTCCCTGAACGAGGCTCAATTGTAGAGAATTATGAGATATCTCTTTCACCATCGTCACTCGTTTTTGAACCTGTATCATTGATTGTGATCAGTTTTCAGTAATACGGCGATGTGGTGCCCCGTCAGCGTCACGAGAAAAATGCATGCACTACTATTTGTGTCGCGTTGTGAGAAAACTGGACAAAATGCATGTGCGTAAAGTTTCATCCAAGATTAACCTGTGCAGTCCGCACAGGCTAATCAGGGACGACACTTTCCGCACAAACTGGATTTTCGCTAAAAAGAGACATCATTTAAACGAACAATTCCATAAAAGCGGAAATTGTCGTCCCTGATTAGCCTGTGCGGACTGCACAGGCTAATCTGGGATGACAATTAACGCACAAGCATTATGCCCAGTTTTCTCATAACACGACACATTTGATTCTGAACCGTATCATTCGGAACTCTTGTCAACATTGATGGCCATGATTTTTTTGTTAAATATTTGTACATTTAAAATAAAGAATATTTGTGTAATTATAGAAATACGATTGTCTAATGTAAACAACGTAACATGTATTTCGTATTGAGTTTTGCCATAATTCGGTCTTATTCTATGAAATATTCGAGGTTCAAATTAGATTCGTGAAACACGCGGACACGTCACATCGTGCAATTAATTCTTTGAAATAACATTTGCCAATGTATATTTATATACATGTATATCGTTCACATTCACTACGATCACAACGCGTTTGATTTGAACTGTTAATCAGTATACCGTTACATTGCCGCAACGTTTTGCCTAATCGTAAACGCATGTTCAAATAACGAGATTTTTGAATCCTACGTGTTACTTACGTTTTCCTCCTGGATTTACTCTTCAGCATTTATGCCCATCGATGTACACCACCATTTCCCGTGTGATTCTTATGATCATCAACCCGCGAACCTATGGAAGAATGAAGCAATAGATCAATGCATGCAACTGATTTTCTGCTTAGTAATACGCTGAATCACCGCCAGCATTCAGACAACATAAAAGCAACAGTTTCCGGCGGATAATGCAAACCCGGGCTCTTTAATGCCTATCTTATTCAACGCGTATCGAATTCCACACACATCGTATTAAAAATTTATAAATTTGATAGTAAAATAACGAGTCTGCCTTTGCTAGAACGGATCTGATCTATTCTACCTGCCAATAAATTTGAAAGTTAATCAATTTTCCGTTGTATGCTCATTACATTATTGAACTATGGTAATTCAAATTGTAAATTGATCCTTTACACTAGGCCGTATACATAACAAACATTGCACTTTTATGTTTGGTTAACGGAAAAATAAGCAAATTAATGTTTTCCATCATCAATTTATGGACCACATTTCAAACATAAACAAGAACTTTATAAATTGACAACATATTGTACAAGTGCAATTCACGAAACATTGTATTGTTTACATAGTGCAACATTTCTAGCTAATAAAAACAACTTTACGGTTTATTGATCGGTTATTGATTTTCGTAATTTCTGAAATTATCGTACAAATATTTTCTTCCATATTATCTATGCTTCGCTTTTTATCCAATTTCTTAATATAATAATGTATACTATTGGATATCGATTCATACTAAATAGGGTTTTTCAAGAACATGAATCCTGGCAGAAATCGTTTTGAATGGAAAACTATAGTATAATAAACGAATTGAAAACTTTACAAATTATTAAATAATTTGGTAGGCTAACTATCGTATAGATTCCGTGAATGTGAATGATAGCTGGCGATGCCTCTGAAGTAAATCCTGATGATGTTTTAGTGTTAAAGGGAATTGTTCACAGATTTTGGCATGTTTTGAAGATTGTCATTTAATACGTTTAACTGATAAATTTAAACATCGGAACTAAATAGCTCCAGTATAAAACAAGAAAAAAGAGTAAAGTAAGAAAAACAAGTAATCCACATTGGGACTCGAACCACTGACCCTTGGAGTAAAAGTCTAGCAATCTTTGTTATGTCACAAAATATAACGATAACAACAGAACTCTCCAAATAATTCAATCGTTTTGCGTTTGTAACGCTTTATAGTTTTCAGGTTTTAAAATCGTCAAAAGATGCATATAGTGGATATTTTAGAGCATGGTAAATGTTAAGTATTTTGTAAATTTACCAAAACGTGAACAAGTCCCTTTAATTCAATTTTATTTTCAAGCATAGATATTCTTAAATGCATTTCTTAAACCAAGTCGAAGAAAAATGTCCAGTGGCATTTCTGTCACCACTAACATTGATTGTAACAACAGCAAAATTAAATTGCATTTACTTATATGCTATGAACGGGTGCTTAAACGAATCGCATCTTTAAATCAACTTAAAAAAGGCGCCTTGTTTCCACCTACCAGGCCAAGTTTTGAACAGTCCATACATGTTAAATAATACACAGATTATGATTCCCTCATTCGTTTCACATTGACATAAACTGTCTCGACAGGCTGAAGGTTATTTGTATTCATTGATCACATTAAATTCTAATTTTAATTTCAATATCAAATTTCAATTAAATGTTCTCGTTTATAACAGTTGACTTGTCGCTAGGTATAGATAACTGAATAACGTCATGGCAAAATTATTCTAAAGCCATTGTTGAGCTCTATAAAAGCCACTTCATAAGGGTACATAGGTTCGGTTATCTGGTCTACCAAATTTACCAATGCGGTAATTTGTAATCATAGACCCATCACTTATTCATGTCATTCGTCTGTTTGCAATAATACAGGCGGCCAAAGCAAGGTTTTGTTATTCGGAGAGACGTCTTGATCCCACTTAATTAAATTCTTTATTTGCACTAAACATGAACACGGTAGATTTATATAGATAATTATTATACGTATATTTGCTTTCTCATTACGCTGTGTTTGTATGTACTTCAATTCCTGGTTTCACTTGAACTCTGAATAACTAACTATACATGAAAAGTACCCGGTTATTTTTTATGTCTAAGACATGTTTGCTAAATTTGAGCCGCACTCTGGGTAAACAGGGCTTAGTGCATATGCGTTAAGTTTCGTCCCAGATTAGCCTGTGCTTATTTTGTCTTTCATAAATATGAATGAGCCTCATAATGGCCAATGAGTGTACATATTACAAACCGAACATCGCCTGCAATGTAATACATACCGCGTCGCTTCATTGGTTGACTTGCCTTACAGAACTGGACACGGAACTTATGAAATGTCTCATAAATTAGTCGTGAATACCAAATTTTGCTGACCTTATCCCCTTGGTCAATCAAAACGCAAAGCTCCATAGCGTATACATGGGTACAGGTTGAACCCGATATTGCTCATTGTGTTTCGATCTTGTCATACGGTATTTATATATAATGTGCTAAAAGTGTTTGCCTTGAATATGAATAAGCTTTAATATTGAAACTCAATCTCGTTATTAATAGTGTGTCATGCCTATTATTTGTACAAACTCTTGAAGACATAGTTAGTATAACGATCCCCTGCTAATGTCCACTAACACAGGTAAGCCGATCCATTAGAGTGTCTTGAATTGTTTGACAAAAATTAACACATTTTTTCGGATTAACGCTGATTGCAGTATGTGTGACAGCAGATATGCACTATACATATGGGTCTCGCTCTTGGAAAACCGGGCTTACTGCATGTGCGTAAAATGCCGTCTCAGATAAGCCTGCGCAGTCCACACAGGCTAATAAGGGACGACACTTTCCGATTTTATGGAATTTTTCGTTTTAAGGAGTCTATTCTAATCGAAAATCAAGTTTAGGCGGAAAGTGTTGTCACTGATAAGCCTGAGCCGACTGCACAGGCTACTCTGGGACCACACTTTACGCACATGCTCTAAGCCCGGTTTTCCGAGAGCGAGGCTCATATCATATTCTTATACGTAAAATAACTATCGCTTCAAAAGTGCGTTATTTCTTCCAACCGCGGGTTATTACCACAGTAACCAATTATGTCGTTTGTTTCTTAAACATTTCTTTTTTACCTTGACAGATTCTTGCGATGACACCCGTACGCGTTTGGTCGAAATTAAATATATCAGTCGTACATATTTTAGCCGCATTGAATCATTCAACGCCTTTAACACAATTGTGTTGGACTATGTTTATTTAATCTTATTTGTAACAATAACATAAAAATATAAGGCTATTAGTCAACTGATTAAGTCTAGCATTATATATAGTTTGTATGTTGTGGTTTAAGTGAGACGCCGGAAGGACTCGTAATGGACACTTAAAAAGACACGTAACCTTAATAAATTAATGTATCTTGTTATTCGTTACTATTGTGCTATTGATAAGTAGATAACAACTATATTTTTTCTTTAAATTTAATCAAGCCCAAACGAGAAGAGCATTTCTGTATGAAACTCAAAAAGACAGACTTTCATAAACCAATTTAATTTAAATACATAACCACGGAGCTTTTGTTGTTTGTAGTGATCTAACAATTTATTTCATTTAAACATGATCGTTGTATTTGTGAAATGTTTATCATTCATGATGGATACGCTTCCCAAATATATATGTCTGGATAGGCTAGACATACAGATAAAGACCCACTTGATTCTATTATCAACAGTTGCCGTTTTTAATGGGAAATGTAAATATCATGGTATCTCAAGCTGCCGTTCCCACTAACACTGAAACAGAGATTATGTAAACCGCATGCAGAGTAGGTACTAAATTTTGCTACTTGTCCTTCGCGATCATTAAAAAAATAAAATAAAAAAAAATCAGCATAAATAAAGCCCATGTTTGTATTTCATGAACATTTCTATATAATTATAAAGTTGCCAGGTATGTTGGTTAATTGTATGGAAGAGTCGCAGATATTTATTGAAGATCTGTCGATACGATGGTTACATGATATTATGCTACCTGCGCATTTGCGCAGTCCTGTCACCACCCTTTCCGCTATAAAATCACGCAATGTTTTGTGGTCTCATTAGCGGACAGGGTAGCTGGGTTGCTCCTGACTAGACTGCACACATGCGCAGACTGGTCGGATGCTATGCTGGCCGCACATGGCATAAGACCCATTTAAGCTCATATGAACCTCACAAATCCATTAAATTACGACGTTTTTATTATGTAAGCCTATTAAAAAAAACGTCGAACCTTGGCAAATTTAAGTGTCAAGGTCCTTTGCCGTTTTGGACACCTCCCTCCTCTAAAGACGCATATGAATTAAATGGCATTAATAGCATTTCAACAAATCAATTATCAGTACTTCAACACATATTTTTATTTTTTAATGAATACTTTCAATAGCATGCGTCCTAGATGAGCTTTCCTTGTCAGACCAGCATTCAATCACTAATGAAATAAACTTTTGTGTAAACATGAACAGTTTATGGCAAACTACGGTTAGTCAATTTTATTGAATCCATAAAATGAAACACACTTTTGCGTATTTTATTGAATCCATAAAATGAAACACACTATTGCGTGAAGCTATGGGGCCCTTTATAGTGACAACAATCGGTGAGTATGTTGTTGTGTATAGAAAGATACCAGTAGTAAATAAAACACGTGTTTGATTAATTCTTGGACCGACATCTCGAGATAAAAAGAAAGGACGGGGAAGTATGTTCTTTTGCAAGTGCTCAAATAAGTCATCCGAGGTTACGGTACTATGATATGCACGCACTACACGTGCAACATAAAGTCCTAATTCAATTCGGTTGCACGAAGAATGAAAGAAACCCCAGTGAAAAACTACGAAAATAAACAACGAATTTGAATGTTGTAACTAAACCGTAAGAACCAGGAGTTGGAATCTTAAGAAATCTTAATATTTTGTATAAGATTATTAATAATTATAAACATAATAATAGTAATACTTATTATCATAATTATACGATTGAACGAACTTATAAATTGTAATATAAATAAATAACACATATTAATTAAGAATAACACAAACATAATTAAATTACCTGAGTTCTTTGGCAGATCTGATAAATACTTTATTTTGTGTATTTACTCGCGATAACAACACAGCTAGTATCTCCAGTCCTCGAAGATAAATGCTTCTATTTTGACAAGGTCTAATTTTCAATTTAGATCCCTGCGCATTGAAACCATTATACTGCATGGCAAATATAATTTGCAGCTCTATTATCCATTATCTCGTTTAGCATTAAATACATATCATCGAACAGACCTCTAAGATCTGTCATTCAATAAAGAGAGATAAATTTACAGATACGATGACACGATGACTATAGAATACACTGTACTTATTCGTTCGCAACGTAATTAACTCGTATTTTGTGAATACGTTAGTTGTGATCATTTGTATTAAATTATTTCAATGATCTCGTTCCATTTGGTGTAGATCAATTATGTGACACCGGTCCTAATTGTTGATAAGTATGACATTGGGAGGGTGCCGAACCCTATTGAATTACATTATGTTGAGTTATTTCGGTATTAAATCTTATTAAACATGTCCGGGCGAAGCGTAATCTCTAAAGAACATCGGGGTAGTTTTTTAAATAGTTTTTGATGAACATACGTCTATGGAACGTGATATAATTTGACTGCTTTCAAGAATGATAACATACTGATATAAACATGAATTTCGACCAGACGATGACTGCTGTTAAAGTTTCACGCTGTGCGATTACGAAAATTGGCCTTCCCTTCTAGTGGACCGATGAAGGCGTCGATTTCATTTATTTGTCACTATTTATATTAGTGTATTTTAACGTTTTCATGAACACAACCCAATGGACCTAGATTCAAACAGACGTACATACGGATAGACACCAAATGGGACAGTCGTTTGTCAGTCGCCCATCGTTTGATAAGCGGACAAGGGACCCCTTGGAAACGAAGTTCATTGGTCATGAAATGCATTTCGAGATTTTTTAAACCGGGATATTAATCTCTCATGTACGATTGTACAATATTACAAGGTGCATTAGACCACGTGTTCATTTCCGATCAGTATGGGCCACAAGAAAGAAAACATTTTCTCTCTTAATTCTGAACCAGTTTTAACGAAATAAAAGAAAAGTGCCCGATCATAACAGAAATACACCACCATCTAATGTGTCTGCATGATAAAGTTTATATAAAAAAGCAGCAAAGGCGCTATTTCTTAATCAAACAGTTTTATGCTTTTTTTTTCTTTAAACTCCACTTAAAGTACTTAATGTCGCTGCTTAAGCTTTCGAAATTAGGGCGGACTACAGGTATTCTTTAAGTTGTATCACAAATTCATGTACAATTTGTTGCTTTTAGCGTATATCTGGAAAACTGACTCTAAATTGTGCTAACATGGTCAAACTAAACGCAATAACTACACTTTGTGCTCCTTGATGATTTGACTTTGTCTTTCAAACCCATTCAAAATGGATCTAATTGGCCGAAAGGAGGTGGCATTTAGATCGTTCCCACAAACCCATTTTCTCTTATAATTATTTAGATTGTGGTTGTTAGAAATATAAGAAGAATGAAATTTGTTGATGCGTTTAATTTAAATTGCTTATGTCGATGCCTATGAACAAGTGGTCTGAATACTGCAGCGACCTCTATAACTACCCGCTTTAACCAGACCCAAGTCTCCTTTAGAGAGATCCTAGTCCAGAAGCGGACGACGAAAGTCCTTCCATACTTAAGACAGAGGTGGAGGAGGCAATGTGCAGTCTGAAGGAAGGAAAATATTCGGGAGAGGACAAGGTCCCTTCCGATTTGATTAAGCACCGTGGATAGGCAACGACTGCAGCAATGACCGCTCTCTTCCAGAAGATCTGAGAAGAAGTGGCCCAATGAGTGGATGTTGTCTCTGGTTATCCCCCTACCGAAGAAGAGAAATCTTAAGCAGGAATTATCGCACCATCCGCCTCATCCGTCAACCCAGCAAAGTCATGCTACGCGTCATCCTCAACCGATTGAAAAGTAAGGCCGATGAACTGCTGGCGGAAAAGCAGACTTGATTCAGAGCTGCCGCGGAGCACATTGGAACATATCTTAAACTGCAGAGTCATCATTGAGAAAATCCTGAAACACCAAAGTGAGCTCTTCCACAACTTCATTTACTTAAAGACAGCTTTCGACCGCGTGCGGCATAATGGCCTATGACATTTTCTGAGAGGATTCAACATTGACGAAGGGTCGGTGCAATTCATCCAATATCTCTTCGGAAACGCCAGCAGCGCAGTATATCTCAATGGGCATAAGGGTGACTTTTTCAGGACATCAGTGAACCTCCGTAAGGGATGTCTGCTCTCCCTTGTCCTGTTCAACCTTTTCCTTGAAAAGATAATGAAAGAGACCATCTAAGACCACCAAACATCTATCTCCATCGGTAAAAGATAAATCTCCAACTTGCGATTCGCTGATGACATTTACCTCACTGGTGGCATCAGCAGTGAACTCCAATCCTCGCCAACATACTCTTGGAGCATACACAATGGTGATCGGCAGGGAGAAGTCAAAGATCACGGGGAACAGCACGAACAACAACAGTGCAAACATCACTATGAACGTCGAGAATCAGGAAGAAGTGACATGCTTCAAATACTTGGGAGCAACCCTGTACACGGATGGTACCAGTATCGCTGTGGTCCGAATAAGAGTTGCCATTGCGACCACATCGATAGGTTGAGCAGGTTGTGAACAATATCGTATAGATTCCGTATGTGAATGATAGCTGGCGATGCCCCTGAAGTTAATCGGGATGATGTTTTAGTGTAAATTTAATTTCATTTTCAAACATAGATATTCTTAAATGCATTTCTTAAACCAAGTCGAAGAAAAATTTATGTTGAAATTTCAATCAGCATTAATTGAAACAACAGCAAATTTTAAATTAAATTGTATTTACTAATATGCTATGGACGGGCGCTTAAACGAATTGCATCATGTGTCACCTTTATGGAGCCTAGTTGCCTCCTACCAGGCCAAGTTTTGAACAGTTCATACATGTCAAGTAATACAAAGATATTATTTCCTTCACACGTTCCGCATTGACATAAACTGTCGTGACAGGCTAAAGGCAATTTGTATTCCTCGATGACATGAATTTAATTGTAATATCAATATCAAATTTCAATACAATTTTCTGGTCTATAACAGTTGATTTGTTGCTAGGTATTAATAACTGAATAACTTCATGGCAAAATTATTCTAAAGCCTTTGTTGAGCGCTATAAAAGCCACAACATAAGGGTACATAGGTTTTGTTATCTCGTCTACCAATGTGGTAATGTGTGTCGTGTTCCGAGAAAACTGGGCATAATGCTTGTGCGTAAATTGTCATCCCAGATTAGCCTGTGCAGTCCGCACAGGCTAATCAGGGACTACAATTTCCACTTTTATGTAATTTTTTGTTTAAGTGATGTCTCTTCTTAGCGAAAATCCAGTATAGGCGGTAAGTGTCGTCCCGGATTAGCCTGTGCGGACTGCACAGGCTAATCTGGGACGACATTTACGCACATGCATTATGTCCAGTTTTCTCAGAACACGACACATTTGTAATCATAGACGCTTCACTTACTTGAATTCGTGTCATTCGTCTGTTTGCAAAAATACAGGCGGCCAAAGGAATGTCTTGAAATTCGAAGAGACGCATTGATCCCACGTGAACTTAATTAATTTCTTTATTTGCACTAAACATGAACACGGTAGATTTATATAGATAATTATTAGACGTATATTTGCTTTCTCATTACACTGTGTTTGTATGTACTTTAATTCCTGGTTTCACTTGAACTCTGAATAACTAACTACCGGTATACATGAAAAGAACCGGTACCCGGTATTTGTGATGTTAAAGACATTTTTGCTCAATTTAAGCCGCAGTCTGGGAAAACAGGGCTTATTGCATATGCGTAAAGTTTCGTAAAGTTTCGTCCCAGATTAGCCTGGGCTAATGTTGCCTTCATACATATTAACGAGCCGCTTAATGACCAAAGGTACATATATACCTATTCGCTTCATTGGTTTAATTGCCTTAAAGGGACTGTAAACCACGAATGAGGAAAAAAGAAAAGTTCTAAAATACCGTATTTTTTTTACAATTATTAGTTTATATTGATTAAAATATCACGACTGGTATATTACATTGCTTGAAAAAAGTTCATATTTTCAGTATATTCTGTAATAAATTTCTCGATGTGAAATCGAAAGTACATCGCGAAAATAGGTGACATAACGATATACACACTATAAATAACGCAAGTAGATTGATAAATTTTTTATCATAAAATATATACAGTTCACTATGCATGCACAATGAGCATTCCTGGGTTTACCACGTGACGATGATGATCAATCTACTTGCGTCATTTATAGTTAACTGGTAGTTACCTGCACGGAACTGATAAAATGTCTCGTAAACGATTCATGAATTCCAAATTTTGCTAACCTCATCCCCATGGTCAACCAAGACGAATAGCGTATATCTGAGTAAACATTGAATCCGCTATTGCTCCTTGTCTCTCTATCGTAACATATAATGTGCTAAACGTTTTTGACTGGAATATCAATAAGCTTTAATATCGAAACTCTAGCTCGTTATCAAGAGTGTGTCAGGCCTGTCAATTTTATAAACTCTAATATTACGATCCCATGCTAATGTCAACTAACACAGGTAAGCCGATGCATTAGAGTGTCTTGAAATGTTTGACAAATAAACACATTTTTTTACAATCCCGGTGCACTCGATAAAAAAAAAAAAACAAAAAAAAACAGATATGCGTAATAAATATGGGTCCCGCTCTGGGAAAATCGGACTTATTGAATGTGCGTAAAATATCGTCCCAGACAAGTTTGCGCAGTCCGCACAGGCGAATCAGGGACGGCAGTTTCCGCTTTTATGGAATTTTTGGTTTATTCTAGTCAATTCTAATCGACAATCCAGTTTATGCGGAAAGTATTGTCACTGATTAGCCTGAGCGGATTGCACAGGCTACTTTGGAACTGAACACTTGACTTAAGCCCGGTTTTCCCAGAGCGAGGCTCATATCATATTCTCACACGTAAAATAATTATCGCTTCATTAGAGGCTTATTTCCTCCAACAGTGGTTTATAACCGCAGAAGCGAATTCTAAACTGTCGTTTATTTCTTAAACAATTCGTTCAAACCGTGTTGTAGTTGGCAGATTATTGCGATGACACCAGTAAGCGTTTGGTCGAAATTTAATATGTCAGTCGTACATATTTTAGCCGCATTGAATCCTACAATGGCTTAGGCACATTTTTGGACTATGTTTGTTTACATTTATTTCTACCAATAACTCAATAATATATATATATATATATATAACTATTATGTAACTGATTAAGTCTGTGATTATATATAGTTTGTATTTTGTGGTTTAAGTGCGACACGGGTAGGACTCGTAGTTGACACTTAAAAAGGCAATTAATATATCTTGTTATTTGTTTCTAGTGTGCTATTGATAAATAGATAGCAACTATATATTTTCTTTAAATTTAATTAAGCCCAAATGAGAAGAGCATTTCTGTATGACAACTCAAAAGACAGACGTTCATAAACCAATTTAATTTAAATACATAACCACGGAGCTTTTGTTGTTTATAGTGATCTAACAATTTATTTCATTTAAGCATGATCGTTGTATTTGCGGATTGTTTATCATTCATGATAGATACGTTTCCCAAATATACATGTCTGGATAGGCTAGGCATACAGATAAAGACCCCCTTGATTCTATTATCAACAATTGCCGTTTTTAATGGGAATGTAAATATCATGGTATCTCAAGCTGCCGTTCCCACTAACACTGAAACACAGATACTGTAAACCGAATGCAGAGTAGGTACTAAATTGTGCTACTTGTCCTTCGCGATGATTTCAAAAAAGAGAAGAACAAAATCAGCATAATAAAAGCCCTTGTATGTATTTCATGAGCATAACTATATATAATTTCATATATATATATATTTATATATTTATATATACATGAAATTGTCAGGAATGTTGGTTAATTGTATGGAAGAGTGATTCAATGTGTGGAGAAAAAACAGAAATCGCATATATTTATTGAAGATTTGTATATACTATGGTTACATGATATTATACTACCTGCGCATTTGCGCAGTCTTGTCATAATCCACCTTTTCCGCTATAAAGTCACGCAAGGTTTCGTGGTCCCGCTAGCCAACAGGGTAGCTGTGTAGCTCCTGACTATAGTGCACAAATGCGCAGACTGGTCGGATGCTATGCTGGCCGCATATGGCAAAAGACCCATTTAAACTCATATAAACCTCACAAATCCATTAACTAACAAAGTTTTTTTTTAAACAAATCATGCAGCCTGTTTGCAAAAAGTCGAATCTTGGCAATTTGTAGGCTGTGGGCCACATGCCGTGTTAGCCCCCTCCTGCCTCTAAAGACGCATATACATTAAATGGCATTAATAGCATTTTCAATCATCAATACTTCAACAAATGTTTTTATTTTCTCATTAATACTTTCAATAGCATGCATCCTAGATGACATATCCTTGCCAGACCAGCATTCAAAACACAAATGAAACAAACTATTGTGTAAACATGAACAGTTTATGGCAGGCTATGCCAATTTTATTGAATCCATTAAATGGACCACACTATTGCGTAAAGCGCATGGGGCCCTTTAAAGTTAAACAGGTGTATCTGATGTTGTCACTCTATATTAATATACCAGTAGTAAATACACGTAGAGACACTTATGTTACAAAAAAAGACGGGGCAAAGTATGTTACGTTGCAAGTGCTCAATTAAGTCATCGGAGGTTACTGCACTATGATATTCACGCATCATAATGTCCAGACTTAATTCGGTTATTGGCAATCTTTGACGAAAAGAGCCACACCGAATGCACGAAGAATGAAAGAAAAAACGTGGTTAAGGACTACGAAAAAAACAAAGAATTTAAATGTTGCAACTAATAGCAAGAACCATGATGTGAAATCGCAAGAAATCTGAAATATGCTGTATAAGATTAATTATAATATTATTATTATTAATAATAGTTATTATAATAATTATACAAATAAACGAACTAATAAATTGTAAAATAAATAAATAAATAACACATATTAATACATGATAAAAAGACAATAATTAAATTACCTGAGTTCTTTGGCAGATCCGATAAATACTTTATTTTGTGTATTTGCTCGCGATAACAACACAGCTAGTAACTCCAGTCCTCGAAGATAAATGCTTCTATTTTGACAAGGTCTAATTTTCTATTTAGATCCCTGCGCATTGAAACCATTATACTGCATGGCAAATAGAATTTGCAGCTCTATTATCCATTATCTCGTTAAGCATTAAATATATATCATCGAGCAGACCTCTTAGATCTGTCATTCAATAAAGGGAGATAAATTTACAGATACGATGACACGATGACTATAGAATACACTGTACTAATTCGTTCGTCACGTAATTAGCTCGTATATTGTGAATACGTTAGTTGTGATCATTTGTATTAAATTATTTCAATGATTTCGTTCCATTTGGTGTAGATCAATTATGTGAGACCGGTCCTAATTGTTGATAAGTATGACATTGGGAGGGTGCCGAACCATATTGAATTACATGCTGTTGAGTTGTTTCGGTATTAAATCATATTAAACATGTCCTGGCGAAGCGTAATCTCTTAAGAACATCGGGCTAGTTTTTATTCAGCTTTTTATGTACATGCGCTTTGGGCACGAGATATAATCTGACTGCTTTCCAGTATGATAACATACTGATATAAAAATGTACATCGGTCAGTCGGTGATAGCTGTTAAATTTGCGATTACAAAAATGAGACCGAGGAAAGCGTCGATGGCATTTATTTTTCACGATTTTTATGATTTTATTGAAACCTTTTTTCTGCACACAACCCGATGGACCTAGATATATCAAAACATACATAAATAAGGAATCAAGA
Organism: Dreissena rostriformis; assembly: GCA_007657795.1. Lineage (NCBI taxonomy): Eukaryota > Metazoa > Mollusca > Bivalvia > Myida > Dreissenidae > Dreissena > Dreissena rostriformis. The sequence goes on from VMBQ01001263.1 coordinate 111,166, forward strand.
ATATAATCCTTATCATGGGACGGTCGTGTGTCAGTCGCCAATCGTTTGTTAAGCAGGCATAGGCCACTTGGAAACGAAGTCCATTCATCATGAAATGCTTAGGTGGACAAGAACCCCTTCGAGATTTTTCAAAACGGAACATTAATCTCTTTCATGAACGTTTTTAGTATATCACAAGGTCCATTATTTCAACACGATCTTTTCCGACCAGCGTGGGCCACACGAAAGTTACATTTTATCGCTTCGCAACTTTTCTCATAATTCTGACCCAGATTTCACGAAATTCAGACGAATGTCCGCTTATAACAAAAATACACCACCATGTAACGGGTCTGCATGATCAATTAAGTATTTAAAAGACAATTCAACCGCGCTATATGTTAATCAAACAATTATCTGTCATATGTATACAATTGTTCTTTAAATTTCACATACCGTTCTAAATGTTGCTGTCGAAATAAGGGCGAACACTTTAAAGGGACTGTTAGCCACGAATGACGAAAAAAGAAAAGTTCTCAAATAGCGTGTTTTTTTTTAAATTATTAGTTTATATTGATTTAAATATCACGGCTGGTATATTACATTACTTGATTTTTTTTCATATTTTCAGTATATTCGGTAATAAAATTTCGCGATTTGAAATCGAATGTACATCGCGAAAATGGGTGACATAACGATATACACACTGTAAATAACGCAAATAGATTGATCATTTTATATATAAAATAAATACAATTCACTACGCATGCACAATTTGCATTCCTGGGTTTACCACGTGACGATGATGATCAATATACTTGCGTTATGTATAGTTAACTGGTAGTTACCTGGTATGCATACCCAGTAAAAATAAAAAATAAAAAAAATAAAGTAAAAATAAAAATAAAAACTATTTTCAAGTAATGTTATATACCATTCGTGATATTTTAATCAATATAAACTAATAATTGTAAAAATAAATAATACCGTATTTTAGAAATTGTTGTATGGGGTAGAAATCGAGACGAGGATGTTGTGTTCTTGTTTTCTGGACCATTGAGCCATACGTATGTATTATGTTAAAGAATACTTAATTAACCTGTTGGTATGTCCAGTATATTAATATATGCCCTCGATCGAATAACTGTCAACTTTTCTGACAATAAGTCCAATCAAGTGCTCTGTATTATATATATTCTACTCACCTGTTTGCTGCTGATGATACATACAAATATATAAATAATAAAGTCAGTAATAATAATAATAATAATAATAATAATAATAATAATAATAATAATAATAATAATAATAATAATAATAATATTAATAATAATAATAATAATCAGCATCATCAGCGAAACAACAGATACCGGTTATTTATTTCGAATATGAATACATTGCGAGGTTTTGGTTCGGATACGCTGAGTACGAATAGACACCGGAAATTTTGTTTACACGTGTGTTCGCTGATAGTAAATAATGGTGGTTAAAGAAAAGCAGGTACTTGACTTTCTTTGCCCAAATTCTTTATTCAAAAGTATACAATTGATAAAAATGTGTTATTATAATTATTTCTTTTGCCAGATACCCACGATACAGTAAGCATATTGATAAATTAGTCGAGTCTTAAAAAGGAAGCTAGTATTCGGATATATTCAGTTTCGGATATTTTTGTCAAAATTTGTGTATTCATTACGTTCATTTGTAATCCAGAGTCGGCAATTAATCCGCTTTATTTAATTTTACCTCTATTATTATTTTAATTTGGGAAATTATATAGTATGTTTATAAAACGCTTTTTGTATAATACACATTGATTAGAGCCAATAGAGCCATAGAGGTAGACGAAATAAGTAGTGTGGTCGTGGTACACAAATTTAATTGGTGGTTAAGACCGGCTATGGTAAAATATATTTGTAGTAACAAGTTTAAAATAAAAAATGCTTTTTTTCTCAGACAACAGTCGATCAACAGTCAGTCAATCTCTTTACAACTGATACCTACAGTTCTACAACTTATTTCTAAGCTTTCCTTACCGTGAATTTCATGATTATGAATTGATTCACTTTAAAAATCAGTATTTGCAAAATGAGTATATTGTTTGCATAAGCAGTTACATAATATTTTGACAAACACTGAAAGAAAGTGGAATGGCCATTAATAATAAATTTACATTTATATCCATTTCATCGGGTTATATAACAGGTAATCTGGGCTAAATATCCTTTCCTGTTAGCTTCTTTAGAAATTGTAATTTAAATAAAATTAATATACTTTGACAACTTGATCTCACAGAGTTAAAGAAACACACTATGTTGTTTGCAGGTAGAAACGGCAGTGGATGCACTGCTTATGTTGCTGAAGAAAGATGATTCTGCGGTAAACATTGTTGATCAGCCTGAAAAAATAGATGTTCAAATTACCCTGAAAAAGATTCCAGATGTGAAACACAAAAGTATATCACTGTAAGTGTACCAAGATGTGTAGCCATATGAAAATTGGATAACTTATTTGATCTTTGGTTTATTATTATTCAATTGTCAATCAAATTGTATAAAATCCTCAATCAGTCAATCCTTCAACCCGTAATCTTTTTTTCAGTCTTATTCATACAATTGTTTCATTAAAGTTTGATTTAAGTGGATGATGTTAACACATTAGGAGAGTAATATCAATCAATACTTTCTATTTCTTAAACTTTTTTCAGAATAATTGCCTGATATTATGGCATAATTTGGTAAACAAGTAAGATGATTCGCCCTCCTCCCGTGTCTTGATGAAACCCCTGCTTAATTCCTGTTTTAACTCAACACCTAAGTTCTATATAGTATTGACTTGTATTTACGAATGCATTCATTTATTGCCTATTCAAATTCAATTTAGTTAAAAAGTTAATTTGTACACTGCTATGTCATATCCTATGAACAGTCTACCTTGCTTATATATTCTTTAATTACTTAAATAAATTTATATTATTCTTTATTTCTTTCTAGCGCGTTACCCCACTCAATCCACCATGACAGTCGGGAAGTGTGCCTCTTTGTTAAAGATCTCGACCAAAAGGATCGTGAATATGAAAAAACAGTTCAGCATTTTGAGGATATGTTAAGAGAAAAAGATATTCAGTGTATTTCAAAGGTAGGATGGCCTTGAAAATCAACCACTTGCCCTAAATGTAAGACAAGTACTGTAAAGATCAATATGAGTGAGGGAGTCCAATTTTGGACTTTTCTGCCCAACTGAACAAGCAGTCAGGAGAACGCTGAAAAAGGAAATTATAAGATCCATTAATCACAATTAAATTGTTCTATTGTCCATTTAGAGTAATGTTATTATTATGCCCCCCCCCCCCTTCGAAGAAAGGTTGGTTTATTGTTTTGCTGGATCTGATCAATAACTTGTGAACAGATTGACCAATTGGCTTGATACTTGATGTGCATTGGCCTTGGAAAGTAGATGACCCCAATTGAAATTGGGGTCACTAGGTCAAAGGTCAAGGTCACTGTTACAATAAGTGTGAAAAACGTTTCCGATTAAGAACTCATCAACAAATTGACCGATTGGCTTGATACTTCACATGTGCATTTGCCTTGGACAGTTGATGCCCCCTTTGAATTTGGGGTCACTAGGTCAAAGGCCAAGGTCATTGTCACACTAAGTGTGAAATCGTTTCCGATCAATAACTCTTCAACTGATTCACCAATTAGAATTGATACTTTCCATGTGCATTGACCTTGGACAGTAGATGGCCCCTATTGAAATTAGGGTCACTAGGTCAAAAGTCACAATAAGTGTGATAATCATTTCCGATCAATAACTAGTCAACAAATTGACCGATTGGCTTAAAACTTGCAAAAAATCCTGTGTGAAGGCCTTGTTTGGGGTGGGGGGGCATATGTCTTCGACCGTGGAACTCTTGTTATCATTATTTATATCTTAATTAAGAAATTTATCATCAATAGATAAGATTTCTTTCATTTTGACAATTTTTGTGTGTTTCATTGTAGGATTAAACATTTGAGGACAAAGTCATCCAGTAGTTATTCTCAAGACTGGTATGGTCTTAAAACCAAAATAATATGGTTAAAAGAATACCTGGTAATCGGTTTTGGGCTGATTAACTCCTCTTAAACAAACTACATTTTAGTATGAATACTTCTTTAAGTTTAAGATGATTAATATCTTGAATAATTTGACCTGTTGGTTTTTTATGACCCAAGAACATAGGTTCTGGGGGCATATTAAAATCGCACCGTCCGTCCGTTAGTTAGTCCGTCCGCCTGTCCGGATTAGTTTCCGCTCAATAAGTCAAGTAAATTTCATCCGATCATCACCAAACTTGGTCAGAAGTTGTATCTAGATGATGTCTAGGCCAAGTTCGAACATGGGTGATGCTGGGTTAAAAACTAGGTCACGGGATCACTTAGTGCGTTTTAAACATTCAGCATGGTGTCCCCTCTCTAATTTAAGTAGTTTTCATGCAATCTTCACCAAACTTGGTCAGAAGTTGTATCTAGATGATCTCTAGACCGTTTGAACATGGGATGTGCCGGGCCCAAAACTAGGTCACAGGGTCACTTAGTGCATTTTACATATTGAGCATGGTGTCCGCTCTCTAATTCAAGAAGTTTTCATCCGATCTTCACCAAACTTCGTCAGAAGTTGTATCTAGATTATTTCTAGGCCATGCTGGGCCAAAAACTAGGTCACGGGGTCACTTTCACGGTTATGCTTTTATGTAGTGACAAAGTTGGAGTTGGAGGCATCTGTATCGTGTGGACACATTTCTTGTTTATTTCATTATTAACCCAGGTTTCTGAAGGAAAAAACTGGTTATTACATTGGCGAATGCGGGCGGGCTGGTTGGTGGGCTGGCTGGCGGGCAGGCGGAACAAGCTTGTGTCCACTCTCTATTTCAAGTTTTTTTCATCTGATCTTCACTAAACTTGGTCAGAAGGTTTATCAAGATGATGTCTAGGTCAAGTTTGAATATGGGTCATGCCGGATGAAAAACTAGGTCATGGGGTCACTTAGTGCGTTTTTTAACATTCAGCATTGAAAACCTGGTTTTGTTACAATTTTGTCCCTTGTTGATCAATTTGTTTAAGCCATGTTTCAGTCTTTATAAAGGACAGTGTGGATGGATTATTTTTGGACTGGCAGATCATGTTCAGAAATGTAAACTGTATAGTCTGGCTAGTGGAAATTTCACCTGTTAGCCTATATTGCCCTTTTATTCAGGCTTGTTGATAAACTCACATTGTATACAAACATAGAAATATTCATTAAATTATTTACGAATGAAGTATCTCCTATAGTTTCCATAAGATCCATTTTGTTCACCCCTCTTTCTGACCAGATCATCCCACTGAAGGCTCTACGCACGGACTACAGCATGTTCTCGGCCAAGAGGAGCCTCGCCAAGGCCTATGATCTCTACCTGGCAGACGACAAGGTCTTCGGAATGCTTCCGGGACTTCTTGGAAAGATATTCTTTGCAAAGAAAAGGTGAGTCCATTTTCAGCAGTGAATTTGTTTTTTTTGCGTTACACTTACTTTATGTGAACTTTTTGTTACCAAAATGTGAGTGCTGTAAATAACATTTCAGCACTGTTAGGTGTAGAAAAGTTCTCACATACAATTATTCACGAAAAATGAGGTATATGTGTCTTTTGCAACATATGAAGTACTTTGATTAAGGTGATTTAAGTTACCAATTCTTTGTTGAACTCAATTAAATTATGGCTGTTATCAGTATCTGTTTCAATTGTGATCTTTGACTGTACACTTATTTAAGCATGTTGTCAATGGTAGAGTCTGTAAGAGCATATTTCTGCTTTTTATGCCGTTGGTAGGTTGGTATATAGCAGTCGGACTTTCCGTCCATCTGTCCGTCCGGCCGCATTCCATTTCCAGGTTTTTCTATGCCCCCTTCTTCGAAGAAGAGGGGGTATATTGTTTTTGGCCTGACTGTATGTCATTCTGTCTGTCCAAAACTTTAACCTTGGTTAAAGTTTTGTCATAACTTGTGCGATATTTAACAACTTCGTATATGGCATGCATGTGCATCTCTTGGAGCTGCACATTTTGAGTGGTGAAAGGTCAAGGTCATCCTTCAAGGTCGAAGGTCAAATATATGGGTCAAAATCACTCAAAAGGGGGCATTGTGTTTCTGACAAACACATCTCTTTTTTCCTAAATGCTTTCAGATAAGGGATTTTTGGTGTGTGAATCTACCTGCATAATTGACAGATCAAGTTTGAGTTTTGTTGCGGTCCATTGATTTTTGGCGAAGTTACAGGCTTTGGACTTAACAGTTGTCTCTAAAATAATACTTTTCCTGATTTTGTTTCAAAACACTTTCAGATACTTACCTGATTTTTGTTGTGTGAGTCTACCTACATGAATTTCAGATCAAGGCTGAGTTGTGTCCTGGTCCATTGATATTTTACGAAGTTACTAGCCTTGGAATTTTCTCTTACATAACAGTTTCCTGGACATTTTTCCTTAACACCTTCAAAGGGCAGTAGGGGGCATTGTGTTTCACACACACAGCTCTTGTTTAGTTTAAGCTTTGATGTTTATAACTTAGCTTACTGGTAAGTGTTATTTTCATGACCCTTGCTTCTACTGATGTCAAAAGGCATAATGCGATTGGCCCATCTGTTCTTCCGTCTGTCCATCTGTACATGGTTAATCCAGAATGACATTTGGTATAACATTAACCCTTTGAGCGCTGGAACCGGATTTTAAAGGCCTTTGCAAACAGTTTGGATCCAGATGAGACGCCACAGAACGTGGCGTCTCATCAGGATCCAAACTGTTTGCTATTCTGATAGTATTCTTTGAAAAAAATCGAAGAAAATGCTAATTTAAGAAATTTAGCAGACGACATTTTAGCAGACGACAAATTTCCCAGCATGCAAAGGGTTAATAATGCTTCTTACAAAACTTTGATACTTGCATGGATGATATCTTTGAACACTACCAACAAGCACACATAACCTGACCTCATTTTCACCTTGACATTGACCTCATAATCTAAAAGGTCCAAATTCTTGAATAACCCACGGTGATGTGTTTCGTCTAACATCAATAATGCTTTCTAAAATGCTTGATACCTTAATGGATTTTGTATTTGCACAGATTCTACACACCCACATCGACCTACCTAATTTTGACCGTGACATAAAACTGCTTGCTACAAAGCTGTGATATTTGCATGGATGTTATCTATCAGGGCTTTTTTTCCTTCTTTATGAGTGGCCGTGGAAGGACATTTCACAATTTTGAAAAGGACAATTCACAAACCTAACATGGCCGTGAATTTTTACGAAATGGGCCGTTTTTCACAATTTTAATAATTTCACGACTCGGTTTTTCACAATTTTAAGAAGTTCGCGACTCAATTTTTCACAATTTTGAAAAGTTCGCGACTCAATTTGTCACAATTTTGAAAAGATCGCAACTCATTTTTTCACAATTTTGAAAAGTTCGCGACTCATTTTTTCACAAAGTAAGGGGGCCAGGGCCGCTTCACAAAGTCAGGAAAAAAAGCCCTGTCTATGAACACTCTAAACACTTACTTCATCAGACCTTATTTCAACCCTGACATTGACCTAATTTTGGACTTTATTAAATAAATAAATACTAACAAGGCTTCCAACAGCAGCATGTGTGTTTATTACAGCAGCATCTTGCTATGATCCCTTTTTTAGGTTGCAGCCAATCCCAGTGAATCTTTCAGCGCAAGATCTGAAGTCTAAGTTAGAAGAAGTTGTCAACAACACCAGGCTGGTTCTTGAGGGCACTGGCTCAAACAGGTATTCAATAATTAACAGCAGTAATGATGACAAAGCCACATGTATGTACATGGTATTGTCTACTTTTAAGACATGAAGATAATTTATAATAAAATAAATGCACAAAAGAAGATCAGTATATAGATGTTAAGAGTGAGATTAAATACAAATTGCGAAAACACCTCTGAGAATCGAATGTTTGACTCAGTCCCAACACATTTTGGTTTGGACAGCTTTCATTATATTATTATTTAAATGGTAATACATGTCCTGTTCTTTTAAAATTAATCAAATTTCAAAACATATTGTTATATACCAGAAAATGAAGTTTGACCGGGATATATTGAAGTCGCTTGGTCGGTGTGTCAGTATGAAGGTCTGTCTTCATAATTTTTGTATAAGTTTGTTTAGCTCACTACTTTTACATTTATCAAGCTATTGAATTGAAACTCAAACAATGTGATTCTCATAAAGTGTAAGTTCATGCTCAGTGGTCACTACAGTAGTTCCTGAGTTATGTGCCCTTGAACTGACTAATTTTTAATGGCAGAAGCATAAAATGTTCTAAGTTTGTGGAGTAAAATGCTTCCTTTTTTCAAGCAAATTAATTTAAACTTAAAATATCTTTTCACCATAATTTCATGAAGTGTAAATGTGCAAGACAAACTTCACATGATCTTGTCGTTTCTAAGTGCCCTTAAACTTGACATGGCTCTCAGGGTATGTTTAGTCATGTTCGTGACAAAGCTCTAGTTTATTTGAGTCGTGTTCTGAGAAAACTGGGCATAATGCATGTGCATAAATTGTCATCCCAGATAAGCCTGTGCAGTCCACACAGGCTAATCAGGGACGACAATTTCCGCTTTTATGACACTTTTCGTTTAAATGAAGTCTCTTCTTAGCAAAAATCCAATTTAGGCGGAAAGTGTCGTCCCTGATTAGCCTGTGTGGACTGCACAGGCTAAGCTGGGATGACACTTTACGCACATGCATTTTGTCCAGTTTTCTCAGAACGCGACATATTTCTGTTTCTTGCAGCTGCGTGACAGTAGCTCACAATCGCCTGTCAAAGAGTCAGATTGTAAACAACATAGTTGCAGCATGTAGGCAGATGGCAGAGAAACTTCCTGGGGGTCAAGAAAACATCAAGAACATGTACATAAAAGGGGCCGACACTAAAGCTCTGCCTTTGTACTTTGATTTTGGTATGTGGACTTTTAGCTCGTCTTTACACCAATTAATCTAAGCTATGCTACACTAATTCACCCAAATGTAAGCGTTAGGGTTGGCATCTGTGTGTTACTCTGGTTAAAGTTAACAATATCACTGTATCTACTAAAGAATGGTCTTTGTGTTGACCTCACAGTCTACTGACCAAGTTAAATAACCTGTAAACAAGGACTTTATTTTTTTTACTTTAGTAGGAGTCAAAAATGTATGCCACCTCTCCAAAAAGAATTTCTTTCAATTGCTACAATTTTCCCCAAATTTCGATTTAAATGTATACAAATTCTTTGCCTTTCTCAGTATTCATAAGAAACTATTAAGGCAGGTGTGTCCTTCTCCCAAATTAAGAAAAAAGCCCTGTTGAAGGAAACATTACTAATATTAATTAATATAATTTAAATATAATTTATAGTTAATGTAAAGTTTAGAACACAATTCATGGAATGTTACCTTGGTTTCCTCTAGGGGGCCTAGACAACGTGGATCTGCCTGACAAAGTGGAGAGGGATCTCGAGGAGGCAGAGGGTGAGATCACCACAGTGGAGGGAGCACGCGTGAAGATCAGAGCAGACGGACAGATACAGATCATCAAGGAGGACACTCTGGGAACAGTTAAAGGTGAAGAAAAGGTTGGGGAAGGAAAAGAGGACGAAAGTGACAGCAGTAAAGGAGATGAAGATAGTGACAGTGAAAATGAAGATATGGAAAATGAAATTGAAAAAGTAGTGAAGGTTGCAAAAGATCAAAAAGTGAAAGTTCAGGCCCCTAAGTCCACACCCCAACCTGGTAAAAATAAAAGGCAAACTAAAGAAAATGTCCAAGTTAAAGCGGAAACTGAAAATGAAGATGATGACATTGATATGGAAAATGAAGTTGAAAAAGCAGTGAAGGTTGCAAAAGAACAGATAGCAAAAGTCCTGGCCCCTAAGTCCACACCCCAAACTGGTAAAAATAAAAGGCAAACTAAAGAAAATGTCCAAGTTCAAGTGGAAACTGAAACACGGTCAGCAAAGAAAAGGACACCTGTAAGTTCAGGAAATGCTTCAGGAAAGAAAGCATCGCCCTCAGGAAAACGGAATATGAAGGATGAGGCAGTGGAGGAGGTGGTTACGAAGAAGAAAGCAAGGAAAACCCCAGTGAAAACTGTTGAAGAAAAGGTTGAAGAGAAAATCACAACAAGAGGAAGGAAAGCAAGAAAAGTTTAACCTACTAGTAAACAACATTTTAGATTGGGATCAGTTTTACCCGTTAAATGAAATGCTTTAAATACAGGAAGTTAAAATCGATTTTTTTAATTAAAAAATTTAAAACCTTTCTTACTTTTTAAAAAGTTTGATCGCTGACTGTATTGCAAAGCTCAATACGGGACTGCAAAGTGTTTCATAGTTACTGATACAATAATGGTAAAACATACAATAGCATATACGCAGTGTAAATCTGTTATGTATACTGATTTTTTAGAGCTGATCTGTATTTTACGCGTGCATGATCGTTTGAAAGGAGAATAAGTAAACATTTTGTCGAATGTATTAAGTATTATGGGCGACTTCTATTTACAATGTTTTTAGTGAATAAGTGAAATATTGGAAAAGCACCGATTTTAATGAATAAAAGCAATTTGAATGGTTGTTCACAATAATAAAAAAAAACTAATTGGCAATGAATTGTGTACTATAAAGAATTCTTGTTTATTATTGAGATGGTGTGGTGACAGCAATACAAATCGGTCTCCAGTTTCTGTGTCATGACGATGCAATTTATTGAATACATTTGTTGTATTTGTTCAAGCTTAAGGCGACTTGTTCAAAGATTTTTACATTATTCAAACATTAAATTAATTTACTAACAAAACTGTAATATTTTGAATAGTTTAAAAAAGTTATAAGGCAAAAAAAGTGCCTGCCCAAGAGATTGAACCCGGGTCGTCTAGAAGCAAAAGCCAACTTGTGACCACTTCACCATGTGCAGGTCTCCACACTTTCCCCAGGTTTTTATTAAGGCACAGGGGCATAGACCTAAAGTTTGCAATGTGTGCATTTTTTTCCCCTTAATTGTACCCTACCGGTTTCACCGGAGGGGACTTATGGTTCGCGCTCTGTGTGTGTGTCAGTCTGTCCGTCACACTTTTCTGGATCCTGCGATAACTTTAAAAGTTCTTCATTTTTTTTCATGAAACTTGAAACATGGATAGTTGGCAATATGGACATTATGCACATCATTTCATTTTGTTCCTACGTCAAAACAATTTGTTGCTATGGCAATAAATAAAAAAAAATCTGACAATGGTGGAGCCAGTAGGGGACATAATTGCTTGGCAATTGTCTTGTTTAATATGTCCTTTATTAATTTATACTTTACGTCTGAGCTAAAACAAGCACAGATAATAATTTGAAATTTAGGTGTTTCTGAATTAAAAAATCCTGCACAGGTGTACCCTTTTTTGGAAATTCCGGCATAGGGTTGCCACCAATTTTAAAGGCCCCTGGGCAAAGTCTGACCTGGCTTTAAACACGTTTTTTGTTAAAGTATTAATGAAAATCATTACAAAAGCAGTATCATTTTTATGCCCACCTTCGAAGAAGAGGGGGTGTATTGTTTTGCACATGTTGGTCCGTCGGAAGGTCCTTCCGTCCACCAGATGGTTTCCGGATGATGACTCAAGAACGCTTAGGCCTAGGATCATGAAACTTCATAGGTACATTGATCATGACTGGCAGATGACCCCTATTGATTTTGAGGTCACTAGGTCAAAGGTCAAGGTCACAGTGACTAGAAATAGTAAAATGGTTTCCGGATGATAACTCAAGAACGCTTACACCTAGGATCATGAAACTTCATAGGTACATTGATCATGACTTGCAGATGACCCCTATTGATTTTGAGGTCACTAGGTCAAAGGTCAAGGTCACAGTGACTAGAAATAGTAAAATGGTTTCCGGATGATAACTCAAGAACGCTTAGGCCTATGATCATGAAACTTCAATGTATGGCATTTTTTTTGATAATGGTCATTTTGGCAAAATGAATAAGCTTTACACAATGTTATTTACAAACAAAGCGCAATCTCTGTCTAGTCAGTCATACACGCAAAAATGTGTGTCTGACAACATTAGATAGATTGTATTACAATACATAGTATCATTATTTAAGCATTTGTAGTAGAAATATAAATTTGTTGTATAGAGGGTATTTGAGATACGATGTTTCTGGAAGTTGATTTGATGTAAAGTGTTTTAGATACAAAATGTTGACACAAAAATATGACTGATAACACAAAATATAAGAATCATCGTTGACATGTAGTTATCATGAATTTGTACATGAAGACTTAATGAACGGCGCACATTTTAAAAACAGGTATCATAAATATATGCAATAAATCAAGGGCCGTTCTTGGATACGAAGCTATGTGGTGGTTCACAGATAGTTTATCATAAATATATGCAATAAATCAAGGGCCGTTCTTGGATACGAAGCAATGTGGTGGTTCACAGATAGGCTTTACTTTACTTTACTTAATAAACTGAGTTGATAGGCGCAAACACGATTTAATTAAGAACCAAATCTCTTTTCACAGTATGTATTGTGCCAATATGTATACTCGTTAGCAGCTGAAACGTTTGATCTACTCAATAGATAGTTTGAATTGCAATCATAGTATCATTACTCTATAAATATATATTACATCCTGTTTCAAACATGTGATGTATATGAGTCGTGTTCTGAGAAAACTGGACAAAATGCATGTGCGTAAAGTGTCGTCCCAGATTAGCCTGTGCAGTTCGCACAGGCTAACCAGGGACGACACTTTCTGCTTAAACTGGATTTTCGCTAAGAAGAGACATCATTTAAACGAAAAATTCCATAAAAGCGGAAATTGTCGTCCCTGATTAGCCTGTGTGGACTGCACAGGCAAATCTGGGATGACAATTTACGCACAAGCATTATGCCAAGTTTTCTCAGAACACGACACATATGTTAAAAATCACTGATGTGCTCTGCTCTAGATGTTTTGCATATTCCTCATTAATACATACCAATTAGAAATAATGTGTTTGTAACATAATAATCTAGTTTTTAGAGATGAACAAGAAGAAAGAATTTCAAAAGATTTATTTTACAGACTACGTGTTAATAATAAACATATAAAATACTGATTATCAGATACATGTTACATCAAGTACTCCTTAAGGAACACGCATAATTTCATTCATTCTTTGGTATATTGATATGATCTAGCAGACAAATCTAGCAAACCGTTGGCAATTCGTGCTGTTGTTAAAATTATAATACAAAATCTGTTTTGGTCTGTTAGTCTATAAACTCTGAACTTACAGAACAAATTTGAGATTGTATGTTTTTGTTAAAACACCAAGACAAACGTACTGGAATAAATACATGAAACGTTTTATAAAATAAAGTCTATTCAAGTTATTTTTTTGAAGATTTATTGAATTCTCTATTAAGTATATTTACAGAAAAGTCCTATATGGGAGACTATTTAGTTGGTAAAGGGTGACTATATCCACATAATCTCCCCTGCTGCTAAATTCAGGCCGTTCTAGGTATAGATGAATGTAGATCTAGTGACCACAAGAATAAGTATATTAGGATTGTAACATGGCATTACGTGTTTATGTCATGCATAGTATAGTTCTGCTTCGACCGATTCAGATCAATTTCGAAGTTATTAGATATATCTTGTAACTAACCCGTAGATGAAACCGTTACTCGACATATTAGGTATATGAACCTCGCTCTGTGAAAAGGGGATTTAATTCATGTGCGTATTGTGCCGTCCCATATTAGCCTGTGCAGTCCGCACAGGCTAATCAGGGACGACACTTTCGCGTTTATTGTATTTTCCTTTAAAGGAAGACTCTTCTTGACGAAAATCCAGTTAAGAGGAAAGTGTCATCCCTAATTAGCCTATGCGGACTGCACATGCTAATCTGGGACGACACTTTACGCTTATGCATTAAAACTCTTTGCACAGAGCGAGGCTCATATATTATATGAACAACTATATTGTTTGTATATTCTGCAATAATTAAACAATGTCATTGACTTAAGTTTTGATGGAACAAGGGAGTTCTGCTTTATCGTTCTACGCGATACATCTGTTCTATTTTGGCACATTCGCCTCAAGCCACGTGACCACCCTCTGCTTGTTTGTCGCCATCCACCGGCTGTTCCTTTGAATACTCTCGAGCACCTGCTTTCTACCACTTGAACCTGCACCAGCATCCGGGTACTTGCGGAAAAACGTATTCACCTGCAAAATGGAACCTGACTTAAAAGCCGAGTCCATGTTTATGATGCTTCTTGAGACTCTAACTGGAGGTGAACAGACGTTCGCTAATAATAAATTTAGATCGCAATACCGCCTTGAAACCTTTCCATCAGTGCAACGCGTTTCATTTTAATGTAAATTATTTCAGCATTTGAAAAAATCATAGTTTATTACTCCATGCAATATTCTAAAACGATTCTTTCGTTTGAGCCACTTATAACGATATAAAATTTCGAATCCTTTTACGCTTAATATTTTCAAAAAAGCGTATTGTCCTATTTTACAAAGAAGTTGCATGCCAGAAGTGCTATGGAGAACTGAATAGTTTAATGATTGCAATAAAATGGCCAACAGCCATAAAAACTCAATCGCTTAAATTGGGACAATCGGAGAAACATTACTTCTTCGAGTTGGTATTCTGTGTTGAAATCTGATGCAATGCTGGGTAGTAGACGACCAAAGAATCGGGAATACAGAGTAAACCTGAAAACAAACAATTATTTATAGCACTGTCTAAAATGGTAAAAATAATATTTAAATAAAATGAGCATCGCTCTGGGAAAACGGGGCTTAATGCATGTGCGTAAATGGTCGCCCAAATTAACATGTACAGTACGCAGAGGCTAATCAGGGACGACACTTTTAGCATGAACTTGATTTTCGCTAATAAGAGACTTATTCAAACGAAAAATGCAATTACAAGAACGTGTCGTCCCTGATTAGCCTGTGCGGATTGCACAGGCTAATCTGTGAGATACTCTTCGCACATGCATTAGACCCCGTTTTCTCAGAGCGAGGCTCCAATTTAGTTAGAAGAACATGCTTGCTTGTGGCGATCTCGGAAGTCTCGATATATAACAGGATCCACGTATACAATCACGTTATCTACGGTAACTCAATAAAATAGGATTTTGCATTGCCATAATTGTATTATTGTACTAGGAATCTTTGTAATACCTCATCATTCTGCACATGAACGTTAAAGGTTTCGATGGAAATGTAGCACTTTTTAGTCCTTAAAATGAATGGTACATTCGTAGAATTACGTCCTTTGTGACACTCAGACTTACACACAGTCCGGTCGACAACAGCGGAATACTATCGGCTTTTCTTCATATTTATTTATTAAACAATCTTAGTTTAACTTGAGTAGGAATAGGAGTATATATATATTTTTTTTTCGCTTTTGGCGACTCATTTATATTAATCAGCAACGAGTACCCTACCTGTCGACGAGGTTTTGCCAGTTGTTTCGCACCCAGTCCCACACTAGTCCCCGGCCCGCCCTGTTGCCCGCTATGGTTCCCAGCACCGTGAAATAGTCCTGCGAGCGTACGTACGCCTCTTTCTGGGCGTACTCAATATACCTTAAACCATGGCAACAGACAACAGGACATCACAACCAGAACAGAGAGTACATTTGTTGATGGACATGCATATACGTGAACAATGCATTTTGCTGTGATAGCATGCAAACGGATCTCAGACAATAGTTCGTAACTGATCTTTTGAAACCATCCATTTTGAAATCAGACAAGCGTTACAGAGCTATGTGTACATTCGTGGCAAGTTAATACATTATGCATTTTGAGTCTTGCTGCAATTCACATGCAGTAAAATATTCACTGATATCGCATCTGTTCTAACAGTTCAATTAAATAGCGTTTTGGAAGGCTTTAAGGTGCAATAAACATATATCTGCATTCGAGGTTGGAGTACAAATTGATAACGACGTACATTCATCTAGACGATGTTTTAATAACGTATTTTATAAGTGGGCCGGTAGTCGTCTGGGAGTTTTTATTGAGGGCGTATGTTTAAGTTCATCGAAGAAAATGGTTTATTTAACGTGTTAGCATGTCCGCCAAAACCCTGTATTGTATAAAGAAATAAAACTAGATGTTTGTAGGTTAACGACGTTAATGATCTACAGCCACTAATGCTAAGCTAAATTCAGAACGAAATCGTTAAACGACGAAATAAATTTCCGTTATACTCGGAAAAACCAGTTGTGCAAATGGTTGTAAAAACTATACACATATCAAAGTTAAAAAATACAGTGGCGCCTTCCGTCATGTGCACCAGCCTCTACGTGCTACCGGTAAATACAATGAATGCAATATGTCTTGTATAACAATAACTACATTTTGTATTGAGTTTGGATACTCAGTATGTTTACTGGTAATTAAGGATAATGTGCGAGTCAACGAAAGTTCAATTTCTTATTTGTTCAGTCGGAAAGGAAATGAAATATTCATCGTACCTCGTTAATAGGAAATACGCCTGCCAATAATAAGCGTTCAATATGGAACTGGTTAGTTATCATGTTAGCGTCAATAGATCGTTCATATCATCGCCCGCGTCCGCGAATTAATTGGTTATGACAGATGTCCATTGCCTCAAATTCAATTACAAATAAGGGACCAGATGAAACATATCGTTTGATTAGACAAATCTGCAAGAGTAACATTTTGCACAATAGGCAATGATCACCAGGGATGGTGGCAGTGTAACATTTTTGCCACATAGACTGATGAATGATCAATGAGCGAAATTGCGAGAATTGTTCATGTGCTTAATAACTTACATAATTATATTTCATATAACAAATCAACGAAGGTACAGTGTTCTAGGTGCTTATCACGAGGAAGACCAAGGGGTTCGTTTAGAATGGGTGGCAATGCGGCACGTGTACTAATAATCGAATCGCTTGGTCATATAGATGAATACATCCATGTTTCCGCGATAAAAAATACCGCAAACGCAAACACGCACACACAGATTAACGCACATCTCAACTCACCTAACCCCACCTACACATTTGTATATAGTGGGCACGTGTTTCACTTCATTAGCAGAGGTATGGAGTATTTTATAGAGTGGACACGTGTAGAACCTGATCAGCATAGATATGGAGTATTTGATATAGTGGACACATGTATTACTGCAGCATTAGAGGTATAAAACATTTGCTGCGTGTGTGAATGTCAGAGTTTTTTTTTACATGTCATCGCTGAGTCTTCACGACTACCTTATGTGCTGACCTGCCCCTGTGACCTTTCAGGAGAAAATATTTTAATTTTGAACCAAAGTAGGTCAAATTTTCCCCAACTGATCGGGTTTTCGCCAAAGATGTATTTTTACGTCCCCCAGTCTATACTGGGGGACAAATTGTTTTTGCCCTGTCTGTTTGTTGGTTTGTTTGTTTTTTGTTGGTTTGTTGGTTTGCACAAACTTTAACATTGGCCATAACCTTTGCAATATTGAAGATAGCAACTTGATATTTGGCATGCATGTGTATCTCATGGAGCTGCACATATTGAGTGGTGAAAGGTCAAGGTCATCATTCAATGTCAAAGATCAAATATATGGGTCAAAATCGCTCAAAAGGGGACATAGTGTTTCACAAACACATCACTTGTTATAATAATAATAATAATAATAATAATAATACTACTACTACTACTAATAATAATAATAATAATAATAATTATTATTATTATTATTATTATTATTATTATTATTNTCAAAAATGGCCATAAATGAGCTTGTCCGGGCCATAACTATTTCATTGATTGTCAGATTTTAAAATCATTTGGCACATTTGTTCACCATCATTGTACGGTGTGTCGCGCGAAAGAATTATGTAGATATTTTTTTAGGTCAAGGTCGCCATGACTAAAAATAGATTGATTTTGAAACAAGCCCTTTATCAGAATTTTTTTTGATATTGAAAACCTGGTTTTGTGACAATTTTGTCCCTTGTTTGTTTACAGTTTGTTTACTGAATTGAGTGTGATTTTATTGTGCTCTCCGCCTTGCTGCAACGGACACGTGTATTACCTTATCATCAGAGGTATGGAACATTTGATATAGTGGACACGTGTATAACTTAACTAGCAGAGGTATGGTGTATTTGATGTAGTTGACACGTGAATTACCTCATCAGCAGAGGTATGGATTGTGTCTTGGCGAGGGCAGACTGCAGCTTGGATTTCTCCTGTGCGTCGGCCTCGTCCAGGTAGCGTTGCCACGTTATGTGCCAGTCACTTGACGAATCGGACGCGCCCATCCCGTAGTTGTACACCAGAGAACGGAGATTCGGAGGAATACTGAAAGAAAAGGATTGATTAATGTTAAGTTCGCCGTGAACTTTATAAATTGTCCGCGTAGCAACCTGGATGTCATGAGTTCGTTCCCAACTATGGGAGCCTTCTCGGGGTCTACTTGTCGCCAGATATCCAGTGCGGGACTCGAAGCCAGGACCTCTGGCGATCAAGGCGATTGCTATATGTATTGATGATTAAACCCAAACCGCTGATAACGGAATGAGATAAAATGCGCCAATTTGTCATCTCCATGTTGAAGCGACACCTTGAATTGGATACTAATTTAATATGAGCTATTTGATTGGTAAATATAATTAGGTGAACCAACTAAACACTGGTTATTCAATTAGTGCACGATTAATTGGTGAACAACAGAAAACAAGTTTAAACGGTTATCAGCAAAACTAATTAAACTAAAATTATTGTTATTTGCCTAGCAACACGACAATTACGACTTATTTAGAACGCAGCTGCTACCTAATTTAAAGTCTTAATCTCTTAAATATATGATATAGATCAACCGATTATCCAAAAGTACATTATACAAATGCATATCCGGTGACATCCCCAAAGACAGCAAGTACTGTTTCTACTCAGGAAACAGACTCGAGAGCGTCTTAACAAGCCTTACACTTTCGAGGTAATCGAGCTCAAACGAAAGAGTTTAAATTCATATGCTAAACTTCAGTAGAGGCGCACCCATGTTCGCATCAAGCTGTCATAATAGAACGTAGCGATGTTAGTATTCAGTACGCGCGCACTATCGGAAGACAGCACTAAAAGCCACGGATTCGTACATCCCCTAAGGTATAAACTCTCTCATTGGATTATGTATATTTGGAGTACGAAGAATCACTTTTTAATGGACACATCTTTGGTCTGTTTCCAGCGTACTTTAGGCGATAATTTAATCCAATTCAACGTAATAAGTATAATTGAAAACACTATTGCAATTAACTGACCGAATTCCAGTCATGCTTAGGGTACGTTCCCGCCGTTGTAAAATGTTTTGACCGATTTCATGCAATACCGTTGTGTATGTTTGAATGTTCACTCCCGATGTATGATACGTATTTGTGCACATATACCGTCATACGTACATCGGTGTGTTAAGGTCGACATCGGTTAACAGATTATATGAAGAAACGACCCCATTATAATAATCACATGTATATATTTTATTCAAACTCAAACTGCAACAAAATGTCAAAATAAGTATGATTTAGATTCGTTTTATGGCTTTATGACTTGATTACTATTTTTTACAATTGAAGGAGAGCTATCCTCGTTTTTTTCAAATATGGCGATAGCTTTCCTAGTGAGGTCACATGATATAGCCCCAAAACCTGTTCCAATTTGATATATCTTGGTAATTAGCATGTGTTTACCCATATAATACAATGTATATTTCATGGGTTTCTCTTCTTCATATACACGTAGTGTAATCTATGAACCGCTGTCGACCTTACCACACCCCTGTGGTTTTACCCGAGTACAGGACTGCATACGTACGTGGCGTTTTTGTACAGCCAGTCCTGGAACTTCTGCTTGGCTGTCCTCATGCACTCCACATGACCGTTACCACACGCCAGGGCAATAACCGTACTCCTCAATAGCCTGCAGAACAAATAGCACGTTACAAACCTAGCGGTCGCGGTCGCGTAATTGATATGGCTTTCAAATTTAAGAAATCAAGTACTAGTTATACCCAGGACACGCATCCGAGAGTGTTTCAATGAGCCGTAGGCTTTTGTGGAATCAAGTTAAAGTCAATCGGTTTCAACGTAACCTTGACATTACAAACCCCGACATTAAATTGTTTACCAAACAATAAATTGAGATGTTACCTTTCAAGGGTAACATTATAATAATAATTAGCCGGCTAGCTTAGCTGGTAGATCGCTGGACAACACATGCGAGGATCGCGTTTTCGATCCTCGGCCTGAACGCATAACTGGTGCGGGGATTGGTCATGAAATCTTTTCTACTGCAATTCTCCCCCCTTCCCCCGATTCAAGTGTGTGTGTGTGGGGGGGGGGGATATTTATCAGTTAATGGTTTGGGCACTAAGTACGGGTACACCAGAGAACCCAGGAAAGTGTAACTTGAAAAACTGAACGCCGTGATATTACTGAAATAGTGTTGAAACGACGAAAACAAATTATTCGAATTGGATGTATATCAGCAATTACAAATGTCAATAATTTATTTTTTATACAAATTTACGATGAGAACCGAAAGATTTTTGGTTTTTATTTTTGTGTGCCTGTATAGACTAAGAAGTGACATAGTTGATACTGACGCATTTATTCAGTTTAGACGGAATTCTGACTATCACTTATATCAGCTTGGGCAGGCCTCACTGCAAGTCATGCAACAAGTAAATGTTGTTTATCTATACATATACATGTACTCATACAACGGATTTATAATCTATCCTATTAACGGTTACTTTTCCAGGTGAGAGCCCGTGTCCTCCCAACCCAGCTTGTTGTATGCTCTGGTCACCTTGGCAACCTTGTATTGCTGAAATACAGAAAAAATGTACCAGATATGTACTCAAAATGTCTTTAAATGCTTGATTAACTTAATAGACATTATTCATACAAATGACACGTTGGATTTACTTTAAATACTGATATGAAGCCGCACCTGCTTGTGAGCAAGCTTAGTAATGCGGAGCGGGGAGAAGTGACGGCGGTTAATGGGATATTATATATTGAAGTTGTTAAAAAAAATGTTAACCTGAAGTAACTCGTAGTCGCCGGTGAATTCAAGCATGGATGCAATGTAGCTCAGGCCGCTTGTGGCGCTTTGCCAAGGAAGATAATCTACTTCTGCATCCAGATATGACGTTATATCCAAGGCGATGTCATAACCCAATAATCCTGCGCGTGCAAGGTTGAACGCGTCATCAATTAAGTTAGATCTGTCGGCTGGCTTGAGAACCTACGTACAATACTTATAATTAACACACGCTTAAACACAGGGTGATTAGTTCAATCAAAGCGATATTTGTTCATGAGTTACTATCACACGTTAAACAAATATTGAATTACGCAGTTACTATATAAGAAAGTGTACACTCAACGTTTTCATAAAACCATGACCTGAATTTTTCGATCCAGTAAAATTAGGAATACATTAAAGTTGAGAAAGGCATTTGACGTATCTTAACAACGTCATTTAATACGCCATGGTTGCTTTGCCACGTTTTGGCGTACCGTTCTGTCTCTGCGGAGTACGTCTGACAGACGTCGCCACATGTTGAGAGGATAGTTGACACGATAGAATCCGGTTCCGTCGAGGTTAAACTTTATCCAGAATTCAGGATTCGAAGAGTTCAGTGCGGACGGTGTCCTGATCGGAACTGAAATGCGTGTGACACAGAAAGCCAAGTGGTTTGATTTGAACATAAATAAACAACAATACATATATCATGACATTAAATTATTTCAATTTCAAAGATATAGCAGTGTTGTGATATGCTCTATGTTTGCTTTGGAGACGAAATTACACTGATTTAAATTACGACGACATGTAATTTGATACCAAATAAACTGGATAGTTTTTGCGTACATGTTATGTTGCCTTTAATCCAGACGCCATAGGCCTGCTTGGTGTTGGTCATGTAGTCAAGCTTGATGTACCACCGGTAGCTGTGTATATAAAGATGGACCATGTAGTTTAAACGATGGATACATTTATAATTCGGGAATATGAACGAGAATGGAATGTTATATGTCAATTGTGTTTTTGTGTGTAAAGAAATCGTAACGTTATGCACAGCACCGCTTTGTCTTTTTTTACAACATTTATTTACAAGAAGATACTACCATGGCGCTTGCGTGGGCATTCGAACACAACAACAAGAACAGCAACAACAATCAGAGCAGCAACACATCAACAACATCAATGACAGTAAACGAAGGCAATCGGTAATTCAAGTGAGCTATGCATATGGGTACCCAAATGAAGAATCGCTCGTGTTAAATTGTATGCTTTGGTCTGCGAGGAACCGGTTCTGTTGTACAGTTATGACGTCGTTGGCGATGGTGACGTTTAGGTAAGGCAGTCCCATCTGCTTGGTCCACGTGTCCATGACGTCCTTTACGCTTATGTCGTCTGCTATCTGTTTATATTTTAGGCACGGTAAACTAGGATACTTTTGATTTTACCGCTTTAATGGAAGACATATCCTGCCATATATACATTACGTTGCATTACATCCCAGGTGTTAAATGACATGTTGCATCTTCCTTTGCTAGGAGACAAGAAGAAAATGATGTCAGTTGTTGCCACTTACACCGCCACAAATTAGCTAAGGTTGATCGGATAAACATTTTTCTTCGTTAACTTTTTTTAGCGACACTCCACTATAATAAGAAAATGAAATGCCATACAGAAAGCTCCCCAGTCTCTTTTGAATACTCTATTTATTTACTTTTGTTTTTTAAAAGTTAATTTAGCGACTATTATCGAATGTAACAAAACATATCGCAAACCTAAACATGGATTTAGTGAATATGATAGAATTTAGCAGAAATGATTGAACACTCTACACAGAATACAAAACAAATATATACACATTTTCTGTAATTGATAGGAATGAGTTGCAGAGAAATACCAACCTCACAATAACAACGATTTGTTTGAAATTGTGTTTCTTGAGATGTCAGTCTAGATCGTCACGGTTCATCAGTATCCAATATTTAATACAAAACCAGGTGTTCAACAGGTCAAGCCATATAGACGATAGCTGTTTGTACCAAATACATAGTTTCTAAACAGAAAGGCACGTTGAAAAACCAAAGGGCAGCTACATTCTAACTTTAAATAGAACCAAAAATAGAAAAATACAATTTGTTTCTGCAATGTACAGTGCTTAACCCTATTACACGCGAAGTTGCCACCTGAAAGTTAAAAGTTTGGATGTAATCAAGCATTATGCATTTTTGGAAGGATATATCCTCAATACGCTATATTCGGTAAATGGCTATTTATAATTGTTATATTAAGGAAGTCATTTTTTTTTCAAAACCACTTTTTTCAATAGTATTTTTCCTGCTATAGATCTTATTCCATTTCAATATTTCTTTTAACCAAACGTAGATAATAACTATTCAATCTTCTATTGTTGATGAGATATAAAATATATTGCATTGAACATACGTTTCCGAGTGCGGCCCAGAGATCGTCTGTCCGTGCGTTCGAGTATTGGTACTTGTACAGGTAACGAGAGATCCCCTCAAAGAACCGGTCGGTCCCCATCCACCGCTCCAACATCCCGATCACAGATGCACCCTGCAATACGCAATTTTCACAGTGCTCAGGTGTAATAAGTTAAACTGGTGTAATAAATCATCATCATCATCATCATCATCATCATCATCATCATCATCATCATCATCACCATCACCATCATCCCCACTACCATCATCATCATCGTCATAGTCGTCGCCGCCGTCGTCGTCGTTGTCGTCGCCGTCGCCGTCGTCGTCGCCGTCGTTATCATCATGTAAATATACAAGCAAGCGATATAAAAGATAATAGTTTGCTGTTAGCACTTCAATTATTGTTGTGCACCGTAAGGCTCTTTGAGAAAAAAAAAACGAAGAGACATTCAAAAAGAAACAACTATAACCAAGAATTTCTTCATTACATTTGATTGGAATAAAAAAATATTTCATCATTTATTATGTTTGAGGTTGAAAACAAATAAAATATATTTCAATCATACGTTATATTTGGTAAATTCTACTAGTTATTTTTTTAGCTAAATAGTTAAGTACATGTAGATATATATGCTACAGACACACTGCCAAATAAAAAAGGTGAAAGTAGGAACAAATACATTTTCCGAGTCATTTACTTTAGAACTAGCATATCGTCATATCTACATTCACATACAGTTCACGTTGTGTTACCTTGCTGTACGAAATGCTGTCAAACACGGCGTTGATGTCATTCGGGTCGGTGACGTCAACGACGATGGGATGTGACGACACACCGGCGTCGGTCACCATCACCGGCTGTAGGTCTTCAATCAAAATCTGGGATTTCTGCTCAGAGATTTAAACAAAAAAGGCGCTTAAACCACTGCAGTTTTAATAAAGTGTGTTTTAGTTATGAAGTCAACTACATGACTGCATGTCTTAAATCGATAAAAATGGTAAACGGACATCATTCGCTACAACCCCTCATAAAAAGCACACGGGAATTCATCTCGATCTCACATTAATCATGAATAATAAAAGGACTGGATATTCGAGGGCGGATACCCCTTGACTTTCAAAGTTCTATACGAACTATTTCATGACAGTAGCCCCTGTAAACAAGTTTCTCCATGTATAATATATGCACTTTTCAAATGTTTTATTGCATGTGTTAATATTCAATAAATCTACACCCAAATACAAATAAGCGTCGTTTTCTCACCATGTCCCAGTCCGGTTCGTGCATACTCGCCCCTATATACTCAATAAAGGAGGCCATTCCCTCGTTGAGCCACAGGTCATTCCACCAGTCCATCGTTACCAGGTTACCGAACCACTGCAGATATGTGTCGTGTTCTGAGAAAACTGGGCATAATAATGCTTGTGCGTAAATTGTCATCAAAGATTAGCCTGTGCAGTCCGCACAGGCTAATCAGGGACGACAATTTCCGCTTTTATGGAATTGTAAATGATGTCTCTTCTTAGTTAAAATCCAGTTTAGGCGGAAAGTGTCGTCCCTGATTAGCCTGTGCGGACTGCACAGGCTAATCTGGGATGACACTTTACGCACATGCATTTTGTCCAGTTTTCTCAGAACGCGACTCATATGTTCAGGTTTGCTCATACTGTTAGCCGCTTCATGCGAACATAGGTCGTATGCTCTAGAGGGCTTCGTAGCTCAAGACAAGCCTGCGCGCTTCGCTGTCCGCTATGAAGTCACGACAGGTTTCGTGGTCTCATTAGCTAGCCGCATATGACATAAGACCCATTTTCGCATGACGCGGCTCATGTTGGCACTTGACACCATTTTATTTTAACATATTGTAAAATTGTAACAAATCAACATGAAAACCGCATTTTTACGACATTATAATTACCAGAGGTGACCCGTTGTTATGTCAATATAAATATATGTTACACTTTCAAAGTACTTTGACTTAATTTGATGGCATATTTTTCTACAAAAGTGATGTTGAAATAGGTATATCAAATCGGTAAATGTTAAAGTTCGTGAGCCCTATGAATAACGCGCGTATTTAATTCGTCTCATCCTACAGTCTCCAGTCATAATACAGACAACCGTGACCGGAGATCACATAGCAGACAAGTATGGAAAACGGGGCTTAATGCATGTGCGTAGTGTCGTCAAAGATTAGCCTGTGCGAACTGCTAATCATAGATGACACTTTCCGTCTATACGGTATTTTCTTTTAGAAGAGACCTCCTTTGAACGAAAAATTTCATAACAACACAATGTAAATACTGTGTCAAATTTAAAGCAATACAAAGCAAGATTACTAATTGTATAAGTACTGATTTATGAATTTAAAAGTTCGAAATTACGTGAATGGACTCATCAAATACCACGGTCCCGAAGATAAACCAGCGCTTTCATATTATCGACTTAATATCGTAACTTAACAGACACGGACCTGGTGAGACACCTCGTGGGCGACGACAGCAGCCACCCTCTGCTTGTTGGCGTCCGAGGCGGCCCGGGGGTCAAACAGGATGTTCGTCTCGCGGAACGTGATCAGTCCCCAGTTCTCCATGGCGCCCGACACAAAGTCGGGGATCGAAATCAGGTCTAGAATAAGGAGGTTTTAAAGTGTTACAAATATCCCAATGGGTTAAAACTTCCCAACCAGGAATGCCTTACAGTACGCGTTTACTTGTCCGATTCAATTAAGCTAAATATGACAGATATAAATGCCTTAATAAGGTGCTGAACCCTTCTAGATTGCCTTAACATTTTCACATTATAATGGCAATCCTACCAAGCTTAGGCAGAGGGTAGGAGATGTTGAACATGTTCGAGTACAGGTCCACCGTAGTCATAGCGACCTGCAGGGCGTACTCCGTCTGATTGACTCGGTCAGGGGGCGCGTACAGTCTCACCTGATAGAGGAAAAATACATTAGTGATTGGACAAATGGACAGATCAATCAATCAATCAATCAATCAATCAATCAATCAATCAATCAATCAATCATTATGTCAGTCCGCAGTCCATCTAGCAACCAATCAATCTAACAAGCAAGCAATTGACGTTGCCAAAAAACATTTCAACTTTAAGTCGGATAAAATGCAAATTGAAAATTTGCAAAAAAACTACAACTTGTTTATGAGTTACCTTTAGACCGTATTTTGATCTGCCTTCAAGGTAGTGGAAGTCACATACGATGAAGCAGGCCAGGTATGTGCTCATTTTTACAGATGTGTAGAATTTCGTGGCCACCAGTGAAGGATCCTGGGACCATGGGTCGGACGACTACAAACATGGAACCGGGTCATCATGACAGACGTCGCGCAATGCAATGACGCACAATTGTGTAACGTCAGAACACAAAGTATTGGTATGTTTCACATGCATACAGGACAATAGACTTTCAGAATGTTATACTTGTAATCAGAAACGCATACATAGATAAATATATTGGGGAAAAAGGGTGGCTGATTTTTGTTGGCGAGTTGGCGGGTTTAAAAGGCAAAAAACACGGCAACTTGACGACAAGAAATGACTAAAATTTCACCTGCCGAAAAAAACTATTATTTGTCGTGTCGGCGTGTTGGTGGGTTTCACATGCGAAAACAGGCCGACACGAAAGAAAGATCAATTGCTAGAATTGTCGTTTCATCGGTTTGTCGTCCGAGCGTTTCTGCGTGTTTAAGCATCTTAATATTGCCAACACTGGCGGGTTCAAACTTGTATTTGCGCCTCGGATATGGCGTTATAGCGTACCGACGGGTTTAAAAAGCGAAAACCTACCAACACGAAAAAAACGACAGGAACATTCATTTGTTTGTTTCGACGGACATATTTCTTCTTCTGTCGTGTTGTCCTGTCGTCGCTCTTCAAACGCGCCAACAGGTCGAAACTATATGGCAGAAACCACTAACCATAGACAAATTCTCGATCAACTACAGACAATTTAGATTATCTGCACGTAGAACATTGAATTGATCATGTATAAAATAGAATTGACATGGAACTTAATAAAACAATTTTTGTTTCTGTTTGAAAATGTGCGCACGCTATTTGATGTGATCGTGACTTCTTATATTTCCTTTTCTCCTGAACAGTCTTTCAACGCTTTTTTCCCCCGGAACCCACCTGTACGGGCATGTTAGACAGTGCAGTGTAGCCCCGCCGGTGCACGAGGGTCACAGTGTATGTGGCCTTGATGTTAGGTTCGTCCAGGCAGGGGAACGCGCGTCGTGCATTCACAGGCTCGAACTTCGTGGTTGCTATGGAGCTGGTGGAATGATACCAAGTGGAGGAACAATAGGGCACATAACAGCGTTTAGTGGGTAAAATGAACCTTTCGCATGACTGTTCTATGAATTATACTAGATTTAAAATTAAATGATTTAGAACAGAAGCGAAACTTTTTTTTTAACACGGGGATTATGGCAAAACGAATATATATATAAANTAAGAAGAAATTTTATAATGTAGGTACTTTAGCCAGTATATCTACACAACTGATTGGGGTTAGATTGCACGTTGTTCTTAACAATATTGTTATGCTACCAGTTTGAAAATACTTTAAACATGTTATCAATGTCCACATTGATAACATGTTTAAACATTTATTAACGTACGATTGTCGGGTAGAACAATATGTGGTTTAAATTATGAGATTTAACTGTACGTATTGTAGCCTCCGACAAACCTCGGTTTCTTGGTGATGGAATTCACGTAGGTGCTCTTGTAAAAGCCGACAATGGCCCTGTTCAGCGACCCACTGAACTGAATATCGAGATACACTGTTGACTGAGCTGGAATGGGCTTAGTGGTCTCTACAACCCAGAACTGGTTTGGTGTGTACTCAAAGGTTCGCTTGATCGAAATTGCTCTACCCGATGGTCCGTCCAACAATCTCGTCTGCGCAATGTCCAAGAATAACACGTGAACCATGATAATTTTAGTCGCTTCCGTGACTCGTAATTCTATGGAAACATTACCGTAAAATGTACTAGCATTGTCGTAAAAGTCCGGAAACATGGTCAGATTGTAATGCACGGGAAGTACCGTGCCAGGCAGACGAAGCGTCTTCCATGGACCATCTTCGAACGGTTGCTCCGTCGATAGGGCGCTGTGTGTTGAATATGTCGTCTGCAGCGGGGCGGAAGTGGACACGGTATGAACGCCGGCAGCTGTCGTCTGCATCTGGCTCTCCGTCCTACCAGACCCCGCACTGTTTGTCTTATCATCACAGCCGGGCAACAACTTCCAAACTAGAATCCCGGTTATGACTGGTAAGGCAATGACCAGAAACACCAAGAAGTACACTAATCTCTTGTTTGCAGCCATACGTTTTATGCTGTAAGATTTTATACTGACGGTTAAATGTGTGCTGACCTTAATATAAAGATGGTAAATGAGGGCTGTTGGTGAATGCGAACAACTGTTTGTTCGCATTATTATTCATTCTTCCTCACTAACAATGGTCCGACTTAAGTATTTTTTCTTTTTGACGCTTAACTGATGTAATAAAATAATTGTCACTGATTTATTTATTAAATATAAATCATATTTGTTTGCAGTTTAAGTATATAACGCATTATGTTTTATTATTTGCTAGCCCAGCCTTCCACCATTTTGTTGCAGAAATATAAATTTGTGCAAGTTTTATATACGGTATTTTTCAGAGGGTATCTGAGATACCATGTTTCTGAAAGTGTATTTGATGTTAAATGTTTTAGACTAAAATATGAATGAAAATACAAATGTAGGATGAATTATTGACGATTTAGTTATCATGAATATGAACATGCATGACTTAATGAACGGCCCACATTTTGAAAACAGTTATCATAATATGTATGCATATAATCAAGAGTTTCTTGGATACGAAGCTATGCGGTAGCACACAGACAGGCGCAAACAAGATTTAATTTAGAACCAAATCTCTGTTGACAGTATTAATTGTACCAATATGTTTACCCGATAGCAGTACAAACGTTTGATCTACTCAAAAGCGTCTTTTTAAAGGGGTATTGCTTCATTGATATGTATGTGTGTGTTTATTCCGAATTCACCTTATACTATTTTCTTATTGTATTTTCTAAGCTTAAATACTACTATGATGGTACTTCAACATACAGACAAGCGTTCATGTTGTTTAAGCAAAAATAACACACAAGATGAATTCATAGTTTTATTATTTGTTAATAATGTCCTCAAAAAATCCACGTAGAACAGTCACATTTTGGTGTATAACGATGTTCAATCAGTCTGGAATAAAATAAAATATGTTTATATTGTTTATACATGTATTATTCTATTATGATGTCGAAACACAAAATCAATTCATTTCTTACTCAGTATAGACGTGTATTTCTTAAACGTACTCGTGCGTCCCGGTATACCATAATATCATTAATATCTGTATATGCTATATTTCTTTTCTCGGTTGCAGTATTTTAATATATTAATTATAGTCCCAAAAAACTGCTTTAAACTGAGCGTAAAATAGGGGAGAGAACTTTTTGTGTTTTCGCATATTTAAGGTTCACTAGGGGCTTTTAATGATAACTTGGTTGACATGCTGCTTTAAGGAGTGTTCTCGTCGTTTGACTATCCGGTTAGCCCCACTCGCTAACATATAGATGTTATATAGGAACCGAAATCTTGAATCAACCAATGCAATCATAAGTTTTAAAAGAACGTATGAACATTTCATCTGGCTAACCAAATTAAAGGAGATAGTACATGTAAACATTACAATGGGAATTGGAAGACGTTATAGAAGAAATAGAAGGTCGCACAGTTACATTCTTTAGGGTTTTGGAAGCTGTAAGCAAATGATTGCACTAAAAGAACTTTGTTACATGTTTTCAATCGAAGACAACGTTGATTTTAAATGTGATATTTTTTTCTGCAATATGATGATGCGGGTTTGGAAATGAAGATGGTCGTGACGAGAATGATGGTGATGATGATGATGATGATGTTGTTGTTGTTGTTTTGGATGCGGCTGCTACTGATGATGATGCTGATGATTACGATGAAGATGAAACAGACGATGATGTAGATGACGATAATGTAGATGACGATGATGACGATGATGATAATGATGACGATGATGACGATGATGATGATCATATAATGATTATGTTGACTTAAATGCTAATTGTACTTGAGCAGTGCCTCATTCATCCACGGTCCTAACTCCGCCACCCCATCCGAATGAATAGTTCGCGCACCGCGATAGTTTTGTTGATCTGGATCAAATGAAATAATTTTTATTAACAACACTGACAATTTTTCGTATTGACCAGGAGATTATTTCACCGCGTAAGCCTTATTTGTGTTTACAACCCCCCAAAGTGTAAATACATGACCCGGAGTGAATCTAGGTATCATAGAGCAGATGCGCAATTTACAGGGCCATTATTTATTGAATCAACGTGTTTTGTGCAGACACCTTAATTATTAGTATATGCTTTTCCTATTCACATGTCAATAAGGGAAGCTTCAATTTTTTAAAGCTCGTAAGTGAACGTCTGAAAGTATAAATTTATTTATATTAAAGCGTTTAAACATATTAATTCGTTCACTTAGACAGGACATTACTAATAGAAAATGAAATATTTTAGAAATGTTAATAAGTAGTTTAAGACATTACATAACCATATAAACATTAAATACTAATGATTATTAAAGGTTGAATGAAAGCAAAAGTCAGAATAAGCTTATTACGCTTCCCGATATACGATTTTACCATTTAACAATCGTGAAAATAAGTTTGCTTATAATGTTGTTGTTTATCTGTTTGAACTAAATAGAAGTTGATTTGGAAATAAAAACAGTTTACATAATTTTTTTTATTTCCCGACAGTTTGAACATTTGAAGAGGGGAGGCCGATTAAGGCACTTTCACATTCATTTTGTTGACACAATTCAGGCCTTTAATATCGCTTAATATGTTTCCTATACCATTTACTGTAGTTGAAATGTTCCCAAAATATGCAAGCAAATGCATATTGGACCTAACTTGATTAATGTGTTTTTTTTTGCCGATCGGTTCAATTCTTATAAAAAATCGTTCAAACTTCATGTAAATGTGGCGGATTTAGGCACTGTACCAGGAATTTTGACGTGAACATGAGTTGGAAACACTAAAATTACAATAGCGATAGTTATACGACGATAATAAGTGTGGTGAAAATGTTGATGTAAACGATGTAACGGGAGGCGACAACTAAGATATTTTGTGTAACTTGATGACCACATGCGTCGCGTCATACCAACATAGGTCTTATGTCATATGCGGCTAGAATAGCTACAGACCAGCCTGGGTATCCGCTCAGTATACTCAGGAGCTTCCTTGTCCGCGAATGAGACCGCGACATCTTGCGAAACTTTAAAGCGGACAGGGAAGCTCCTTACCAGCTCGTCTTGAGCTACGCTGGCCGCATATGGCATAAGATCCAATTTTGCATGACGCGGCTAATATGTTCTTTGCAAACACACGAGGTTTAAGGAATACATTGCAGATAAACATTGAGAAGAAACAATATAGAAAATTTATTAACATCAAATCTGTGTAATAAATATGCCCACAAGCACTAACTATAAGCATGAATGTTCTCATTCCACAATATGTGGGACCTCACAAACAAAATGATGAATGACACACGTAAAGTAATATACATTATATAATAACTGTAAAACAATAATCTCAATCTGGTATTAAGTCAGTGACACAAATTATCGTCGAACATTTTGCTTAGAGTTTCATAACTTGCAAAATATACACAACTGCATTACACGTAAAACATTTTACATACTACCAAATTATAAAATATGTGAATAAGCGCAAAACGTAGGTTAAAGTATGTGGCATCCTTCAATTTAAACGCCTGTCATCGAATACGGTCATTCTTTGTTAGAGTAAAACCTACAGAAATGATCCAACATAGCAACACATCGACAGAAATGACACAACATAGCAACAAACGTAAAACACTAAACTGTATACCCATTTAATGAGCATTGATTAAATCACAGAATTAAATCGGAAATGAAGATCACAAAAAACATGTGCATCACTTGCAAAAAATATCTCATATGATCTGCGTCATGCGAAAATGGGTATTTAAACAAATGCGGTCAGTGTCGCTTCAGATTAACCTGCGCATGCGCAGTCTGGTCAGGAGATTCCCTGTTTGCATAAGAGAACAATAAACCTAACGTGACAGCAGACATTGTAGCTCCTAACCGGACTGCGCGATTACGCAGGCTGGTCTGGAGCTACACTGGTCGCATATGACAAAAGACCCATTTTCGCAAGCGGTTCATATTATAACATCAACGGTATGTCTCACGCCGATGTCCCATTTATAGTTTCACTGAGATTTAAACTCAGATATAGTATGGACAGTTCTAGTTCGATCGGTCATTGCAATAATGTCACGTTAAGTTTATGATATACCCTATTCAAAGCCCCAAAAAGTTAAAAATTAAATAACAGAAATTAAACATCAGATACTAGTATGTGGTAATTTCCTTGATGTCGCTTGGAGTACACCGCTTTACATATTTCGAACCGCGCCTGCAGGGCAAAAAAGTACGTCACATGAAATAATATTGCGTCACGTCTTTTGTGCGGTGTCACCACTGCAACGACGGTTATTATACTATCACACATTGCTTCATTCAAATTGAGGGTTAGTTCCGCTTCCGGTACGTTACTTGCAATAGTACCGCGTCACGTCTCTCGTACAGCGTCTGCACTGCACGGAGCAGCACCACCGGAACTCGCAGTCACAGTCGTACTCCTCGCGCACCACGTGTCGCCCAACTCGGTGTCCGCACTCGTTGCAAAGTCGGCGGCAGCTGTGACGCTCGAACTTGCTCATCGAGGACTTGTTAGCACCCTTCTCGAGTTTCAAGCACTGTCGGCCAAGCGTTCCAAGGTATCCGTTAGCGTTATCGGTTTCACAGTACAACGGAGAATCTTGAAAATGCACCAAATCATACTTAGATATCATTGTCAGTTTGGGGTGTCTCACTTTATTGGTATAATGCATGAAGCCACGCATATGTCTGAGGTCCTTTGCACGTTTGAACTTTTTACGAAGATTGTCTCCGATCAAGCGGAAGTTAGACATGTGTTTCCAGCACGTGCGCATTTGACAGCTTCCGGTCACCCCATGGCACTTGCACGTGGTTTTCATCGTATGCTTAACAGTCTACAGTAAAAGACAAGATAATAAATGTATTACATATTTGATTTTTTTTAAAGATTACTTTGATATTTGTAAGAAATATTAAGTCCACATATAGCGGATTCAATTTACTTGACATAAAATGACACGATTTACTATCGTCCTTTGGAAGTCAGGGGGTGTTATACTCAGCGATTCATTTCGAAGTCATCAAGGTGTTTCGCTAAGGTACGTTCACGAATTGAGTATTCCTACTCAAGTAAAGCTTAAAAACACGCAAGTGTGAGTGAAACTGCGAAATGTATTTGGGCGTAAATCGTGCAGAACGCGGGCAATTTGCGCAAATCTAAGCATAAGTGAAACGCCATCATTATATCCCCTCCTGACTTTCACAAGATGGATGGTCTACATCCAAAGGATATTAAAAAACCCTTTTACAAATATATGAAGCAAAACACCATCGCAGAGCCGGTGCCGCATGGAAGGCCTACCTTGTGGCCCGCCCTCTCGTTGTGACTCTTGAGCGCGTTCGAGATGTCCGAGCTTGCCTTTCCGGTGCCCAGGTAGAGCCGCGACACCTTCTCTCCGAACTGCACGTTGTGACTGCATCCGCCCCACTTCCAGTGCAGCGTGTCTGTAAAGCGCCACGAATAAACATACGGCATATCAATTATAGTTAACGTAAGATGTTTATTTGATTTCTCGTTATTAATCGGTCAATAAACACCGATTTTGAGTTCTTGGGCTGGTGTTAACAAAGCTCACAATGAGAATATTTACTCAAGTTGGACTACAGTGGAAAAGCTAGTGTTTTCTGATTACAAAGGTATTAAACAGAAATCATAATATTGAAGCAATATTCACTTTTTGAACACATGTTAATGTAAAAATATTTTAACTCGACATAGCCAGAGACTTAATGAATTTTTATTACTTTAAGGAATTTCGTTAAGTTTTCTCTAAGGGGCTTTAAGACTACGGGAGCAGATGCGAAGAGATTACACCGCGAACGCATTAACTAAACTTCACTTTTAGGAACCTAGTATCAGGACGATACATAAAACTAGATCTAGATATCCGAAATGTTGTTACAGTTTTACTCGAGTAAATCGATATTTTACCAACATTTTTTATAACTTTGATAGGTCTTCACTGCAAAGCAAACGATCTCCATTAGTTTAAAGCACATCTGACTTTTGACGCGGAGGTTGTTTGTTCGAGCCCCGACAGAGGTATACATTTTATTGTTTGAATGATTTCCTTGATATGTTATAACTTTTCTGGTTAATCGATATGCTTTTGTTATTTCAGTTAAGATATTTTTACTATTTCTTTGACAATTCACAACATAAGAAGATTTATGAAGAAATTAATGTCAACAAAGAAACAAAACATAACTATTTTGTATAAAATCTAACCATGACCGTAGTGTAATTTGCCGCCGTCGCCACAGCTGCAGAGGGCGTTATCGGCTCGGTTGCAGCTCTCCGTTACCGAGTACATGATGCCGGCGGCCGACACCGCCTGAAGGTAGGCAACCTCGCGCGTGGCTGGAAAGCAGCATATAGAATTAAAGGTGTGCTTAGTTGTTCATTAATATAAAATGTATTCTGAAAGTATGCCATACATGTATCATCATCATCGTCATCGTTGTCGTCGTCGTCGAAATCATCATCAAAGCTGCAGTGTCAGCATTAACATCCACAGCAGCAACAGATGCCGAAGCATCATCATAATTAGCAGCAGCAGCAGATAATAAAGGCGAAGCATAAGTTAACGTAGCAGCTCCATACTCGGAATAACACGGATGCACGTACTGTTATAAGTTTCCATGATATCTTAGACATTGAGATCTCACCATTTTGCGTGCTTGATGTAACACTTATATGTTTTTTTAAGGACCATATCATTATTATCATTTCTTTTTATTTAATGACAAAATATGACATTTCTGCAGTGAAATAACAGCAGTGAAAAGAACAAAATTGTTCTTTTCACCGGTGAAAAGAACAACTTTTCGGAATTCCTTTTCTATTTTTAGATTATCATATCAATATGTACTTCCCTTGTTTATATCCGTGTTTATATTTTTCTATGATCACGAGTGAAATAAAATCGATATTCCACCGAATCCAACACATTTTCTTTTTATTTTATGCTTTTTTTACCGTTTATTTACATTGTAAAAGAGTTTAATTGAAGAATTTCCCTGGAATAATGACGTCATATCGTGAACAAAATGACGTCATTTCGTAAACAAAATGACGTCATTTCAATGTATTGAGGCACGCCACTGGAGAGAGGGTCACTTTTCAGCGATTATTAATTATTTTCTTGAAAAAGGGTCATAAAAGAAACAGAAAATTTGTTCATGTCAGTGTAAGATCGCTTGTTATTTCACTCGTGATCATAGAAAAATAATAATTTCACTCGTGGCTGCGCCACTCGTGAACATATATTTTCTATGATCACGAGTGAAATAACAAACAATCTTACACTGACATGAACAAATTTCCTCTATATATTCATGATTGTATTAACAACACTACCGGGTATTTCGGGCACACTCTTCCCGGCGTACCTACCCTGACTCTGCCTGGACTTCGAGACGATGTTGGTGGAGGTGACGGCGCAGTTCCATCGGTCCCACCGGAACTGGTGCTTGCACTCCTCCGCCGCCTCCTCCAGACCCTCCCGGATGCTCTCCACTATGATCAGGTAACTCTGCAAAAGGAAAGTGCATGTCTCAAAATGATCATTCCTGGTCGGCTGAGATTTACGTTTAATGTTTGTTGACCATATTACCAAACCTATTACTAAATATCTAGATCCATGCTTTCACAAATTACACATTCCACAATATCATTTTTCACAGACGTGACAATACATGCATTATTCTTCACAGACCACAGTCTCAATATTCACATGTTATGATTGGCTACATGGGAAACATCATCAAACCGCATAGCTGTTGCTCTGTTCTAAGAATGTGATAGCGATGTTGCAATTTACAGTGCAACACTGAATAACTATAACTATACAAAATACGAAAGTGACAACAGATATATTATTGATATACACTCTCGTCTTATTCTCCACAGGTCAGGTAAATATGTAACACAAGTTATGGAACGAATTAATATAATATAGAGCTAATATAATAAATTATTATACCTCACTTTACTATACTATACTATAAAAAAATAAAAAAATACAAATAAAAATAAAAATATAATATAATATAATATAATATAATATAATATAATATAATATAATATAATATACACTGCCATAATATATAATAGTATACAATACTATAATATACAATAATATACAATAATATACAACGATATACAATAATTTACAATAATACACAATAATATACAATAATATAATACAATATAAAATTTTATACAATAAGCTAATATACAATAATATGCAATAATATAAATAATATACAATAATATAAAATAATATACAATAATATACAATAATATAAATAATATAATATACAATAATATAATATACAATTATAGTATATACAATACTATAATATAATATAATATAATTACAATAACATAATATAATTACAATAATATAATATACAATAATATACAAAAATATACAATAATATACAATAATATACAATAATATACAAAAATATACAAAAATATACAATAATATAATATAATATACAATAATATAATATAATATAATATAATATAATATAATATAATATAATNTATATAATAACATACAATAATATACAATAATATACAATAACATACAATAATATACAACAATTTACAATAATAAACAATAATATATAATAATATACAATAATTTACAATAATATACAATAATATACAATGATATACAATAATATACAATAATTTACAATAATATACAATAATTTACAATAACATTATACTAATATACAATAATACAAAAGAAAGCTGCAGCAGAGAAATAATATCAGTGATGACGTGCGCAAAGTCTTGACGTTAGGTACCATATTATGAGAATGGAGCAAAGGTATCCACGTGTTTGCAATAGCTGACGTTAAAACTACATGTATGGTATAAAAAAAAACATTCAACTCTGGAAGAATATACAATACTATACATTTTTTATTTAAAAACGGATGTTCACTTATACAGAATTGTTCGTGACACGACCAAAATATTCAAAGTAAATCATTAGTGTGTTGCTTGTTCAATTGACAGTATAATTGCTCACTCGTTTCACAACTTATTGTTTTAATATTTAGTATTAACACATTATTGGTGAAAATGTCATTTTCAGTCATTTTCAGAGAATGCGCGATGGTATGAAAATCGTCATGGTTACGATTCTGCTAAATAGCTTCATTATAACGAATATGCATATTTATCCCCCAAACTGCCACTCTGCGATGCTATCTGATAAATGCGTCGACAGTCCGTAGGCAACTTATGTTATTATCGAAGTACTTTCCAACAAAATTAAAACGGAGCATTAAGCAAATTAATGTAAATGTGCACGTTATTTTGTATTTATATATAGAAANTGTCCATATGTCGTCTATGAGCAATGCTGTCAATGCAGATCTGAATCCAGAGCCAGGTCTGTATTCGCGCAATGCAGACAGAGATGCGGTGCTGTATTGGCAGCCAGCTCTAAACAATTACCGATTTGAAACATGCGTGTATAGCTGGATGTCAATCTCAGAGCTAACTCTGCAATAAGCGAATTAAGAGCTGAATGTAGATTTCAGATCGCATAGCCAACTTCACAGACCTGAATAATATCTATCTATGGATATTGATAGGTCAAAAGTTAATGCATTTTAATGCGCGCTGTAAACTAAATGTATTATAATGCGCTCTGTCTACATAGTTCTTTATCGTTCTATCGCGACATTGACACTTTCTGTGTCAGCAAGACATTGTGGCTGAACAGAGTATAATCTCTTAATCGCTCTTTTCACCGCGATCAAATTTGTTAAAACAATTCCCACGTTTAATTGTTGAACTATGAATGATATATGCAATTGCACCCAAACATATCAAACGAGCAAAGGCTTGTTTGGAAATGCATTTATGAATGAAAAATTCATTAACATTCTTCTTGAATTCGCATTAAGATCCCAATCGTTTGTCTTCAATTACGTAAAACTATCGGGCGTAAAATTAAATGTGATTTGCGGTATTGTAATCCCTTAAGATCACATTTTTGCGCATTCCGCTCAAATAGGATTAAAATGCCACCGATAACGGGATTTGGAATGCTCAAATAAGTGCTTACAAATCAATTTGCGAATTTCAAAATTGGTTTAAGTACCATGAGATTCCAATTATTTCTCTATATTCGTAAGAGGGTATTAAAAGTTATGTGGACATTGTTCAACTGTGCACACGCAAATCGAGGAAACGCCGACCATGCCATGTTGGAAATCAAAGGGTTAAATCTGTAAGAATCTTGCGAATCGCGGCCCGTTTATGCCTTTCGTGCATTTCTACCATTCCACCAACATGTGACACTCGTTTGTTTGGTTTCAAAGTCATCATTTTGATCCGCACGTGATAAAAGCATAATCGCAGTAATACGTTCCCGTTTGTAAGGCAGTGTCAGGGATTTGTTCCGTGAAGA
Source organism: Dreissena rostriformis (assembly GCA_007657795.1). Lineage (NCBI taxonomy): Eukaryota > Metazoa > Mollusca > Bivalvia > Myida > Dreissenidae > Dreissena > Dreissena rostriformis. The sequence continues at coordinate 150,602 of VMBQ01001263.1, forward strand.
AACATACTTCTGACTGGTACTCAAACGAAGACAAAAAACAAATCACATGAGCTTTAAGAGTAGATTTCATTTTTCATGTTGAAATATATCTTGCAACTAGAAACTCTTTTTTTCGGAAACTTGTGACCAAAAGCATGATCCCAAGTGCGGTCCTTTCGGTGATAAGAACGAATTCCTACTAGACGTACTACTAATACTACTTCTATTGCGATTGCTTATACTCATAACTCTGCTACTGCTACTGCTTCTACTTCTTTTAATACTATTACGGCTCATGTTATTACTGCTTATAATTCTTCTAATACTGCTTCTAATACTACACCACTTCGCATATTTTTTACTTTAAGCAAAATATTCATATAGTGCTTTTTAATTTAAAAAAAGTTTTTGCGACAACCATTGTCTTTTAGCTGCGCCTCTTTTTGTTCAACAATTCAATAACTATCAGAATCAGAACAATGGGTGCTTGTCGGCATGTGGTTCTGCTAATTGTGCATGACTGATAAGGTGTTCTGCACTTCTGATACGTGACTCTAGATACAAGATAATTGTCATAATTAACGTTGTGAAGTCCTCCAAATTTAAATTGAAGATGGAACGATAATACTTGAACAGAGCTAAATAATATTTAACAGTAATTTCTGTCCTTAACACTTTTTTTTTTAAACTTATTATAAATAAAATAATACATAATTCATGTACACGTTCTTTGTTCGTGAAATAAAGCGTTAGTTTCGAAGTAATCTTAAAGATATGTTTATGTTAACTTAGTCTTTTGAGGTTGTCATAATTGTCCTTTTGATTAACTACAATTTTTATTGACATTGAACTAACTAGACTTGACAAATGTACTGCTTTTCAATTCATTTTCATCACAAAAAAATGCGCTGTTTGACACGTTCCGGCCAGCACAAATGAGTCGCGTTCTGAGAAAACTGGGCAAAATGCATGTGCGTAAAGTGTCGTCCCAGATAAGCCTGTGCAGTCCGAACAGGCTAATCCGGGGCGACACTTTCCGCCTTAACTGAATTTTCAGTAAGAAGAGACATCATTTAAACGAAAAGTTCCATAAAAGCGGAAATTGTCGTCCCTGATTAGCCTGTGCGGACTGCACAGGCTTATCTGGGATGACAATTTACGCACAAGCATTATGCCTAGTTTTCTCAGAACACGACACAAATTTGCTTACATGGGGTTGCAAACAGTTATTCTCCGCGCTGTCGCTTGCATACCTTGTTTAAGGAAACTTCGTCAGGTGGAATCTTTTTTTCCGCAGTCTTTTCCCTTGGCATCAGCATCTTGTCAAACTGTGACCTTGAACAAAAAAAAAAGAAAGTTAAGTCAGAGTCAGATGCGCATGATAATGAGTAATTGTAAAATGTTCGTAATAGCTGTAGCACTGTGTAAACAACCACTGTTCAAGAAATGAAACATTTATTTGCTTAAAAAATACTACGGGATGCATTGCCGACGTACGAAAGACACAACACTGAATAAAAGGCAAGTACAAATATAGGGCATGATTTAAATGTTCATATCAGTCCGAGAATCCTTTTGCCTTGTAGCATCAAAATGTTGGTTTGAGAGTGAGGTATGTCTGGAAAAGTTTACATATTATTTAAAATGTATCGTCTTGGTGCTATATATCGGTTCCTGTCTTTTTCTAAAAGGTAAACAAGTGTAGATATACGTGTGAACAATTAACACAAATCTTCTTTTTACGGCCGACGACACCGGGCATTGTCATTCCTAATCGTATTCACACACAACGCGGTACACAACAGACAAGCGTGTCAGCAGGTGATTTGCAGATTTCTTACAGGATGAATCTTCTTCAAAACATTAAAATCCTTAATAGAGACTTTAAAAGAATAACGGATCAGATTAGCTGTCAGTCAGAGCGCTGTTTGCCCACAACGCGTGTGGATACGAAGCTTTTACCGAAAGAATGCGGGACCGGTTCATCGTATTGTTTATGGGCATGTTGAAATACAAATTAGCTAATGGCGCCCGTCAAGCGTAATATCTGATGGACAATTATTTTAGTCTAGTTAATTAATATAATCAACGCTGATCATTATCGGGCTGGTTGTTAGTTATGATAAGAATACATTAGGAAGAAGAAGCGTATGTCGCCAAAAATACATATCGTCTCACGTTTAGATCGCTTTTAAATTAAAGTATGTGTTTGTTCAATTAGTTGATATTTAAAAAGAGTAGATAGAATAGAAAATGCAATATTTTGGTTTTATAATAATATTTTCAGGTTTTGGATATTCATATGAATTAAACAGATTAAAATCATGCTCATTCTGATATTCCTCTCAAGAACTTGGAAACATACACACTACTGTAACTATTTATTAGTCAAACGTAATTCTTTGAATAGGTAAAACGCGCTTATAATAATAAGGACGGTTGTAACAAAAGCTATGTTGAAATATATCAAATTCATATGGGTATAATACATCTGTTCATATGTTAATATGCACGACACATATGTTTGAAAAATGTATACTCGCTAACACATTCGGTAGACCGATAATGACAGCTATGAAAGCTTTGACCGCATATTCTTTATTATAACAAAATGGTTTGTCTAGAGCTTTATTAATCCGAGCGAGTTCTTAGTTATCCTTATAAAATGTTATTACATTTTAACTTCGCCTGCCGTTATAAGTAAAAAATATATTTTTAAGCAAGTGAAACTATACGTACGAAGAACACAATTTTCGTTTTATCGATCAACTACATATATCTTATTTATGTTATAGAAATGGGCCGCGCTCTTGGTAATCGGCGCTTAATGCATGTGCGTAAAATGCCGTCTCAAATTAGCCTGTGCAATGCGCACAGGCTATCGGTATTATTCTCAGTTTTCGCACACTCTTAGTTTTCGGACAGCCTCTTTTTAAGCCAAAATAATAATTGTTTGCGAATCCAATTTTTCGGAAAACAAGATTGTCCGTTCGCACAGACTAATCTGGGTTGACACTTTACGAACATGCATTAAGTCCCGTTTCGCAATTCATGCCGAACCCCACACTTAGCTCAAAATTAATCACAAAACACACAAGTGCAGACAAATTTAACCTTAACCCATTTATGCCTAGTGGACTCTCCCATCCTTCTAAATTGGATGAATTCATTTCCAAAATTAGGGATGTCTAGTATATTTATTTCTATATTTAGAATATTTCCTACAGAAATTCCGTTAAGCAAACAGCGCAGACCCAGATGAGACGCCGCATCATGCGGCGTCTCATCTGGGTCTACGCTGTTTGCCAAGGCCTTTTTTCTAGACGCTAGGCATAAATGGGTTAAAGCATTGCATTTTAAAGTAAAACGCATTAAAAAGAAAATAAATTTGATTTAAGTGGAAGTTAATTGTTAATGAATGGTTTATTTTTTACAAGAACAACATAGCTTAATCTTGCTGCGGCACGATAAAATGGTTAAAGGGTAATACAAGTTAAAGTGTACATTCACGGCCCCTAACTTGTACGGGAAGCGGACAACTACAACGAGCGAGGCCTGGTTTTTTAATGCACATGGGG